>PVIH01005876.1:0-32527 GCA_004025045.1 Sigmodon hispidus
GGGGGGGGGGGGGGGGGGGGGGGGGGGGGGGGGGGGAACAGGACACGGGACACTTTCCCGAAGAGACAGTACATATCTCTCCCTTGATAGGGAGCCCAAAATAGGCCAAACAACAGACATCACCAAAATCTAACTTGGTAAACCAATGAATTTTATTGGGTTACTTAAAGGAATGTGTACGAGTGGTTACTTACAGGAGCAGAAATGATTCAAAGATCAAAGCCTAACCCAGCATGGGTGACAGCTCACAAAAGCTGGAAACCTGGAGCACACTGCACAGCCCGAAGTTGGCTCCACGGACTGAGGAGTGTCTTGTGGTGATATGTTGTAAAGCCAGGCAGTGGTGGGGCACGTGGAGGGCAGAGGCAAGAGAATCTGCCAGTTCAAGGCTAATCTGGTCTACAAAGCAAGTTCGAGGACAGCCAGGACTGTTACACAGAAAACCCTGTCTCGAAAAAAACAAGACAAAACAAAAGGCTAGAGAGATGGCTCTATTATCTGATATTTCAGACTAATTTTATTAAATATACAATATATCACCACAGTGTCCCAAGTGATTCAGCTGATCTAAACTTCCCCCCAGGTAACTTGGCTAGTTTCTGCTTCTTCCAGGCAGAGTCTGGCTTCAGAGACTTCTTTACAGCTCAGCTTGTCTGAGTCTACTTTGGAGCTTGCCTTGTTTACTCTTGTGTGGGGAGGGGTAGTGAATCTAGTCCATGTGAGGGACTTCCCGACTCTATTTTGAAGGTTTGCCTTCCTGCGGGCTGAAATGTTTCATGTGTGTCAATCTCTGAGCAACTGTTACACAAGAGCAAGGAAACGCGTTAGTCTTGTTACAGGTAACAACTGAGCTGAAGGAGAAACCCAGGAATGAGATCTTCAGGGATGAGGCTAAAAAGGGGAGAGAAATGTATAAATAAAGCGACAACACATGAAAAAGGGAGCTAGTGGATGATGCAAAACTGGTAAGAAGTGGGTGTAATAATATAGGGGGAGAACATGGTGAGCTGAAGGGGAGCATGGCTGGGCTACGGATAAGTGTGTGTTCTAAGGGGATGTATCTCAATAGACATCATTTTCAGTTACTTCTGTTTTATCTATAGCACATAATACAAGATTATCTGATTTCTCAGGAGAGGAGATCATTTTTGAGGAAAGTGGACAGGGTTTTGAATGGGGATCAAAAAGAACAACACAAGAAAGGTTGTCTAAAAGGAAGATCTATGAGATCATTAGGATAGAGTTGAGATCCGAAACCAGTTCTTTGTAACGCCCAGAGTCAGAAAGGTTGACTGTTTTCATCACTATTAACCAGTCTTAGGACAAGAACAGGAAGCATAGCTGGCTACATAACCCACATATCAATGCTGCTGTTCAGGGGAGTTGGCTTGAGCCTGGAGGGGAAGGAAACAGATGGAGGTCAAGCACTTGATGGAGGTAAAGCTGGGTGGGATCTATTTCAAGAAGTGGAGTAAGTCAGGGCTGGGAGTAACTTGCCCCCTATATATGTGCCAGAGAACCAATCAAATGCTGGGAGAATCCCAGTGTTGAGTAACTGATTGACTCCAGATCAACATGCTAGTCCCCCAAGCAATGAGCCCATTGAGTGTGTCCACTGTGAATGGATTGTTCTGAATATGAATTTCTCAGTCCTCTATTTCTTAAAATCAACAGTAGCAATGTAAACACTAGACTATACAGCCTACTTCAGTGACTTGTGGATTTTAAGTCAGAGAAAATATTAATGAGAAAGCAATAATTCGATCATTTTCCTTTATAGATTTTTTTATGTTAGAGATTATACTGTAATTAGATCACTTACCTCTCCTCCCCCAAACTTCTTGCTTTCTTTCAAACTCCTAGCCTCTTTTTTCATTAATCGCTGTTACATACATATGTTTATGTATATTTTCACTTTAAAGTGAGCAAGAAGATCTACTTTATTCTCACATTTTTTTTTCTTTCTTGTTTCCAGAAATCTAAATGAAGAAAATCAAGATAGCGTCATGCACTCTGATGGTAAGGAGTAACTTTAAAAAAAAAAAAAAAAAAAAAAAAAAAAAATCTCAGCTACATGTTTGAATTAGTCAAATGTCATGGTATCATAAATGACATCACCATTGTTAGTCTATTTAGCATCCCTTGTGTTACTTATTTCCCAGAATTCTCATGATTCATTATCTTCTTTCTTTCACTATAAGCAGATATCCTAAAATACTTAATGTGTGGTTACACATTCTTCTCATATGATTGTATGTATGTGTATGTATTTAAATAAAAAGTATCTTATAGGGTTTTCTTTTTTTTAGATGTTGAGCACTTTTTCTTTTTCTTTTATTTCAACTTTTAAATAAAAGATTTATTTGAGGAACATTAACCAATATAGGAAGTTTATCTCAAATTTTCTTATTATATAGGAGCTAAATAATATTGTTTTTTCTCTTTTATTATTATTATGAACAAAGAAGTCACACTTTCTATCCTGTTTATCCTTATTCAAGGTCCTTTCCCCCTCCCAACACATCAGGTCATTCTCTCTTCTCCACAATTCCCCATCTCCCTAACCCCGTCAGGCGCCAGGTGGTCCCAAGGTCCCACTGTCCCAATATTGCTCAGTTCAGTCTCCACTCCAGGCAGATCCAGTTTTCTCCCTGCAACCTCAAGACTGAGTCAGGTGTTCCTCTAGGGGAAGTGGGATCCAAGGAATCAGTCCAAGGTGTTTCTGATCCCAAGCTGTTCAGTGGTTGTGGTTTGCAGCTTGGGCATGCTTTGCTTTTTTCTTGTTTGTTTGTCTCTGGGTTTTCTTCTTAAGAACACTCAGAATAAGGTTTTTCCAAGCCCCCAGCCTGATTAATGGGTACACATTTAGTCCGTTGTCACTATACTGAAAAGGAACCCCCACACAGAGCAGAGGCTTCCTCCTGGACCCTGGATTAGGCACAAACCACACCCAAACACCTGTTTTCACAGAGAGATCCTTTATTAAGTAGGGAAAAAAAAGTTAAAGTGGCCACTTTTTGACTTGTGCAGGAAACAGCAGCGAATGACCTTGCAGTTGTCATTTTTAAGAAGAGAAGGGGAAGTCTGTGTTAGAATGGACAAGGATGTGGAGGCAAAGGAGATAGGGGATGAGGGAGAAGGGAAGGGGACACGGGAAAGGAGCAGGTGTATTTGTCCTGCAGGGAGAAAGGACTGTCTCTGGATAGAGGAGACAGATGTGGCACATAGGAAAATGGCCATTTAAAGGGGAAACTGTGTTAGGATAAAGTGATTATTTGTAATTGAGAACCTTAATTAGGTGAACCAAAGGGGGCTTGTGATCGCTGGACCCTGGTAGTCAGCCTCATGAGGAGGAAGCTGGCCAAAGCATGGCCAAATAAAGGAATAGACCTCGGTGGCTAGATGCTTTAGGAATAAGATCTAATGGTTTTTAGCAAGGCCTGCCAGAGCCATGTTGCCCACACTCAAAGCTGATCAGAGTTCCTTCGAAGTCTACACAGCACATGGTGGAATGCACCCCCCATTCTACTGAGTTCTTCCTCACTGGGGCTCTAAGAAAAACTGCAGGGCTCCTCTATGTTCATCCCATATGGACTTTAGAGAGGCTTTTTCTAGGAGAAATGGTGGCGGAATGGGGGATTTTGAGCTACAAGGTATTTCCTTTGCTGAGTAAAACTAGCATGTTCTTCAGAATTGATGTCCTGTCTACAGTCTCAACAACAGGGCATGAATGTGTCAATATGCCCATCTCTTATGGGAAGATAGCATCGTTAAGCTTTCTAGTCTTTACATAATCTTGTGGTATAACATTAGATCAAACATCATCTGTGTGAGTATGAGTATGGACTTATCTATTGGAGTGTAGCAGACTCACTGATAGCTTCATCACTGAAGAAAATACAACCCCCTACCGCCCCCCCCCAGTAATTCATGTTGCTTTTCATTTCATAATTTCGGGAGTTCACTTTATTTATGAGATATCGTGACCTTCTTTCCCGTCTGATGTCTTCTGTCGGTTGACCATTCTGTTCCCAGGGGGCTGGTCTTCTCCTGGCTGGCTTGCTGCTATTCCTTTATATCCCTGATATTATAGGCATGTCAACCTTGACCCTCATTCTCTCTATTGTCTATCAACTTAGTCCCTTCTCCAGCACAAATATATTTTGACATTATTAAATTCATTAATTTTTTCCTTAGAAATGATTTTTTTTAACTTTCTAAAGAAATCTTAGTTCCTCGGAAATAAAACAGCTCCTTGTTTTTTTTTCCTACGAACTTTAGCCCTTGTGTTTAGGTCTTTGAAGATCTAGTAGAAAACTAGAATTGCTGCCTCATATACAATGCCAGTGTTCTCCCTACCAACCTGAAAATAATCCATCCTTTTCCCATTTTTTATAGTGAACCCCTATAATATATTAGCTATATATGAATGTGTATATATATATGCATGTATGTTATATGGGCATATGTAAATTGTTCTTAGTCCCTGTCTTAGAGTTACTATTGCTATGATGAAATATCATGACCAAAAAAGCTTAGGAAGGAAAAGTTTATATAGCTTATGCTTCTACATCACAGTTCATCATCAAAGGAAGTCAAGACAGGAACTCAAGCAAGGCAAGAACCTGGAGGCAGGAACTGATGCAGAGGCCTTGGGGGCAGGGTGTGGGGGTGTGGGTGTTGTTTACTGGCTTGCTTATCACTGCTTGTTCAGCCTGCTTTCTTATAGAACCCAAGACTATCAGTCCAGTGATGGCACTACCCACAATGCACTGGGCTCTGCCCTATCAATCACTAATTAAGAGAATGCCCTATAGGCCTGTCTACAGCCTGATCTTATGGAGGCATCTTCACAATTGAGGTTCCCGCCTTTCAAATGACTCTAGCCTGTATCAAATTGATATAAAATTATCCATCACAGTTCCTGCACTCTCTTTTCAATTCTCTTGTCTTATCTATATGTTTTGTTATGATTGTGCTCGATAGCATTCTCTTATTAACTATAATATTAGATTATGCCTTGATATCTGGTAGAGTGTATATTACACTAAACTCCAGTATGTTTGCTATTTTTTTTAATTTAAATATCTTGTCTTGTTTGATCTGTGAAAGCAAATCCTTAAGAAAGAATGAACCACAAAATGTGGACTATTTGTGATTTTTTTCCTGTTGTACCTTTCACACAAGTACATTCGTCAAATGTACTATCCCTTACATAAAGCAATAAAAGATATAGCATAAATTGGTTTTGAATTTTGCTTTATCTTATGAAAATTAATAAAAAATTTGTAATTACATTACAAGTTTTAAAAATACCAAGTATCTAAGGCACATGTTTTGTAATTTGAAGAGTAAGTTCTGTTATACTTTAAAGTGATATGAATATTATTTTATCTAAGAATCACATGTTGAAGTACTTCTTAATTACAGCATTTTTTTTTTTTAATCTTGCAGGTCCTGGAAATCTAGAAGAGGTCAGACATTTTTATTTCTCTTTTTCTATTGCTAAAATTGGAACATTTACCAATTATTATGACTCACTTTCTGTGGTTATAAACAGAAAAATAAAAAGTTTTACAAATATCAATGGTATTTTTTCTACTTCTAATCTTACTTAATCGAACATTATATGCCAGTCAGTGTGCTGACCCATCGAAGCGGACTGCTGAACTTATGTACAATTGATGACTGAGCAAGAGAGAGAATCAATCTCCTTTGCTTGATCCTGTGTATCTCACAATCTGAAAAAGGGAAACGAGAGGGGGCGAAGAAGAGGAAAGGAAGGAAGAAGAAAGAAAGAAAGCAAAAGAAATTTCAAATAGGCTAATTAGGCTCACATTATATAAAGTCACAAGCATTTATTTTTTAAAAAAGTTGTCAATGAAATACATGCATGGCCTTTTGCAATAATCACAGTTAATGATTATCTGTTTCTCTTGATAGGAACAAGAAAGCGAAGGAGAAACATACGAAGACATGTATGCATTGCATTTATTACCATAAGAATTTTCTTTTAAGATGACTGCGCTGTTTTGTAAGAGGGAACATGGGTATGCAAAAGCACTAGGAAGGAAAGGCTTTATTTACACAAATGGTTGGCCTGTAATGATATCCCTTATTTCACTACAAAGGACTAAAGTTGGTTTACTTCTCCACGGACTCTGGTGACAAACTGCCATGTGAGACATGAAAGCTACTTGGAAGACAGTCAAGGACTAAAGAATCTGCATTTCTTTCTCTCAGTATCCTGAGGAAATGAATTTACTGTGTGTTGTACCTTCTTCACTCAGACACAGAGTTGCTGTGGTCTGTGGCAAGCACACAGATGCCCATGTTCTAGTCTGCTGGATAGATATCAAAAATGACTCCATGACTACACAATAGAGTTCAAAATAGATTGAGAAATTTATTGGAAATGGTGTGAAAATAGGAATAAGTTTATTCAATCAAATGCTGAGGTCAGGTGTCTTAATTTTCTCTACCTAATTATTCAACGAATTCTAACTAATCTCTACATCAAAATTAGTACGAGTGCCTGTGAGCATGTGCTCATGCATGCACATGGAAGTGAGAGGAAGATGCTAACAGGCCATGAGGAAGAGGGGAGGGGCTTTCTAATCAGTGCCTTCTTCTTTGTGGTGCATATCACAGGGGGAAGGAGCAGGGGCTGCCATAGAAAGTATCTATAGCTGTGGGCCTCCTTCTGGCTGTACAAACAATCTTGCACACACAGAATTTTCACATCTTTAGCTTCTTGTCTCCATCTCTTCTTCAGAGACCTTCTTCTGGAGCGGGTAGACACTGCTGTGCATGCTGATCCTTAATTTACAGTCCCCTGCACACTGTAGCCACAACTTAGAAATTTCTATTCACAGAGAATCATCCAAAGAACGAGACAAGAAACGGGAAAAGGAGGAAAAGAAGAGGTTGGAGCTAGAACGAAAGGAACAGAAAGAAAAAGAGAAGAAAGAACAGGAATTAAGGAAAAAATTTAAGGTAAGCGTTTGCTTGCAGGAGAGCAGGAGCAGCATTTCGAATTTTTAACCAAACAGTATTACAAGAAAATGTAAAACAGTTGTGTTTTTTAACATTGCTCTGAAACAATGCTTTTATTGTTCAGTACACCACCTTATCATTTACTATCAAAAATGAAACAGGATAAAAAACAAAATAAAATTTAATTAGCTTGTAATTGGTGGATATTCAGGACTTTTATGCTCATTGCGGAAATGTATCTGTCATTAATGTGTTCCTTGCTTCTGGAACCACACACATAGATGTCCCAATGGCACTTGACATAGTGGTGCAATAGATAATGTTCCTGGATGAACCACAATTCCTTTGATCTACTAGAAAGACTGGTATCTAGACCTGAACTATATGTTTGCCTTTTAGAAATGTACTTATTAATTTCTGTCGCTCTTTAAATACCTCAGTTTCCAACCTTCATCTTCTCTGATTTCTGGTAAATTTTGTCACCACTGTTGCTACTGTGGGACATGCACAGGTTGAACTTTCTCAGTTATACCTTATTTGATGACGTAACCCATCTGGTATGTTCTGGTGCCTCAGAGGTATTTGGAGTGATGATCTGAATTACAAAACTGTTCTTCACTTTTAAAGGAACTCACGTTGTTTCATTTAAGCATTTATTTCTCTAGAGAACTCAGTACATGGAGTTACAAAATAGGACTCATGTATAATTTCCCAGTACATTTGTTATGTTAAAACAAAAGTTCAGCACGGTGATGCAAGAAAATCATCTGACTTGGAGTCATTTGGCTAGATGTGGATTCCAATTCCAGCTGCACATACAAATTCTGTGCTTTTGGACTTACTATTCATCTCCTCTGACAGACTCTTAGTCTTTAGAGTGAAAATAAGTGACATTTTCTATAGTTTTTTTTATAGGATTGAATAAAATATTATATAAAGCCATATCTACTATGATTTCTCACAATTTTTTTTTTAAAAAAGCTTTTTATATACAAGTGAAGTTTTGATTGCAATGTGAAAACTAAAACATGTTACTCATGCAGAACGCATGACTACTAAGATGTAAGTAAAAATTAATTTAATGCATGAAAATATGTACAGTGTACTTTCCATGAGAGATTATTCATTGTTTTCAAGAATTTGAGATTAGTTTGGAAAAATAACTTATATATTATTTCATACATTCATTCAAATAATATTGTTAATAACTAAAACCAAGTGGAGAAGTCATATGAATAGGAAGAAAGTCAAGAATTTGTCAAGTCTGGGATCTTACAAGCTACCCTCCACCGAGGTATTATAGATACTGGGGCTTATAAAACATATCTCCATCACAATAATAGCACATTACAATTCAAGAACATAAAAAATTCAAATAATTTTTCTTTTTTTGCTGACATATTAATGTTTATTGAATACTAAAATAAATTCCACATTATTAAGAAATTCTGCTCAAAACTCAATATGATGATATGTATTTCACTGATGTAATAAGAAGATGCCAGCAAGTAACCAGTTCACATCTGAATACTGCAGAGATTCAAGTTCAACACAGCTGCAGAAGATCTGTAATTCAAATATTCAGATTACAGGCTGTTCATAAACAGAGGCCAACTAGAGTAAATCTAGCTCAGCCCAAAACTTTCTACTTGAGTCTGCTTTTACTAAAAAAATAATCGCAGAATTGATGTGGTAGTTGATTATCAACCTAAGCTTTAAAAAATATTTTGATGATACATAATTAATATGTCTCACAATTTAAGACAACATAGACTCAATAAAGCAGTTTCTTTTTAAAAAAATCACAATCAATATTTATTTATCAAAGATAAAAGACACCCTATTGAAGAAGATACCAGTTTAGGAATAGAAAATTCAGATCTAGGTACTCATGCCTTAAGATATATTATCCTCCTAGTAATGCTATTCATAATATTTGTTAGAAAAAATTTACCTAGTATTTGTTTACTGTGTTTGAAGCTATTTCTAAAATGCTATCTTATTTGTAGCATGTAGTATTTGCTACATGTTTATATTCAACAAGTGGAAGGAAGTAAAGAAAGGAGGGAGGGAGGGAGGGAGGAAAAAAGGAAGGGCTTGTGTACATACATACATGGTGTCCTGTTATTAGATGTTTTTTCCCAAGGTGCTTATGCTCACCAGATCCCTGCCACTTTTTTCATGACCCGTAAACACATGCTCTCCTGTTCTCTGCCTGCTGCACCTCTGTGAATTTCCTTTGCTGCTTTCAATAAGAGCATTCACCAGGAATGACAGCTGTGGGATTATCATCTTTCAAAATTACATTCCTTGTTGGCTTTCTCTTGGGCTTTTCCATTTTTTTGTAGCTAACAGGCCCCATTCAAGTCATCCATCGTGCAAAAGCTTGTTGTGATGTCAAAGGAGGAAAGAATGAACTGAGCTTCAAGCAAGGGGAGGAGATTGAAATAGTTCGCCTCACAGACAACCCAGAAGGAAAATGGCTGGGCAGAACTTCAAGAGGGTCATGTGAGTGCACTTTCTCCAGCACCTTCAAGGCTTCAAGGGCTGCCTCCCTCCCTCCCTCCCTCCCTCCCTCTCTCTCTCTCTCTCTCTCTCTCTCTCTCTCTCTCTCTCTCTCCTCACCCCGTATAATTTTTTATAGAACATGTTCTCATCATAGTTACCATCCCTTCTCCAACTCTTCTCAGATTCAACCCCTCTTTCCTTTGCAACCAACTTGGTCTTTTTTCCCCCTTTTCTTTTTCCCATCGATATCAATTTATGTTGCCCAAACATTCTTGGATGTGTGGCCTTTCACTGGGGTATAGTCTATACCAAGAGTTGTACTCTTAGAGCAAACTGGCTCTTCCTTTCACAAGAACCAACAATGACCAGTCACTTCTTGGTTAAGGGATGGAATTTCATGTTCAACCTCCTCCCTCATGCTGGGATTTGACCAGTCAAGGTCCTGACAGTTCCTGTGACTACTGTCACAACTACTGTGAGTTTGTGTGTACAGCTGTCTTGCTGTGTCCAGAGGACCATTTTCTTGTAATCATCCACCACTCTTGGCTTTCATACTCCTTTTGCCCCTCTTCAGTAATATCCCTGAGCCTTTGGAAGAAGAGATGTCATATATATCTTCCACTGGGCATGCTTTATTGGGCATTCTGTAGTTTCTGAATCTGTATTTTTGCTACTTCTGGGTCTGTGTGTTGATTATCAATGACAAACAGAACCTTCTCTGATGATAGTTTTAAGATGCCTTAATCTATGGGTATAATTGTAAGCTATTAGGGGATAGATTAATAGTATATCCATTTATCAGAATAATACTCCATTTTCTTCTAGCGTCTATTTATTATCTGTCTAGCTACGTGTTACTTTTTGAATTAACATTAGATCCTTCCAGACCTACATGCCTCATGTTAAGAATATGCTACGGAGTAAGTAGAGAGAAAAAAATCTAAAATGGCAAATGTAGTTCTTTTTAGTAAGGAACAATGTAAAATTTTACAAAGGTCATTATGTTCTCCATTTCTGTTAGAGGAAAAGAAATGTGTCCTGTGAATCACTTTAGAATCTTCAAATTGATTCTTGACTCACTTAAAAGTACCACAGTTAAGTCTCTGACAGAGTATATAAAACCTGTTGCTTCACAAAAGGTCTGTAAGTCAAAATTGCAAGCAAAGACACTTTTTAATGTTTAATAAAGTGCCTTTGGGTGTGTGTGTGTGTGTGTGTGTGTGTGTGTGTGTGTGTGCATGCGTGTGCACATGGGTATACACATGCATAGCCTGAGAACCAAACCCAGAGTTTTTGGACAAGCTAGGCTCCATTCCCAGACCTAAAAAGAAATATGCAAGAGCAAATGTGCAATTGCTTAATTTAAATTATAACTCGGAAGTGTTTAAGCTCCAGTAACCTGGATCTGTTTTCCCTTTTGGTAGATGGTTATATTAAAACAACTGCTGTAGAGATTGACTATGATTCTCTGAAACGGAAGAGGAACACTCTCAATACTGTCCCACTGAGACTTGTTGAAGATGACCAAGAAGTCTACGATGATGTGGCTGAGCAGGATTCTCCTAATAGGTATGTGGCATACAGACTGTAACCATTCCCTTGCCAGACATTATGTATTTCAAGATCCCACAAGTTTACCTTTCATGTTACCTAATGGTCTCAATCACAAAATTAAACCACCATGTACAACAACCCTAGGTTGAATGGAGGCCATGTGAGACTCTATTATCTTTTATTTTACTTGTTGGCCATATACATTATGTTCCTTCAAATGTAATGGGCTGTATAATTGTGTTAAATGTGTTGTCTACTACAAAGCACTTTTATAATATTTATTATGATTAGATCTTAGAGGCATGCCTAAACTAGCATGGTTTGGAAAACTGTGAAGTAGATTTAATGTATAGCGCCCCCCCCACCCTTAAATCTCAGGATCTAAATGCATTTTCTGTCATTGCTTGAAAATATAATAAGAAAAGAATGGCTTCTATTACAACTCCAGTATACTCTTTAAAAGTCAGGTTCAATCCCCCATCCTTAGAGAACAGCTAAAGATCCACGTTCAAGGGTCTATTTACTCTACTACATTAGAGTGGCATTTCCTCCTAGAAAAATAAGCACACTTCTATGGAGCAGAGGAACAAAACCAAAACATCCTGTTGGAAGAAGGAAACAGAGATGCTTTTCTCCCACATGCCTGCTTATTAGTTTCTCATGACTAGACTGAAATATTTGAGACATTCAACTTATAAAGACGAAAGGTTTATATAACTCATGTTCCCTAAGTTCTAGTCTGAGATCAAGCCAAGTGCATGCACTGCATACAAATGTAAATAAATTCACGCAGTAAATGAAATGAACAAATGGTAGCTCCGTTCCTAGCACATGACATTCCTGAGACATTAGATAGGAGAACCTCCAAGAGGAAACATAGTCGCCAGGAATATCACCCATCCAAAATGCAATTAATTTTAAGTGCTGCCTCATGCACAAAGTAGCAGAGAAAACAGAAATGAAGATGACAAGTAGAGAGGGTGTGTCAGCTTCTTCACAGACCAATTTTTAGAGCATGACGTACCATGCCTTTCTACACAGTTCCATCTTTCATTTCTGAGTTAAACCAAGGTGTGAATAAGACTAAGTCCTCTCACTGGGTTGTAAAAGGAATGTTAAAATTGGGTACTACTATATAGTTATCTTCTATGTTGATAGCATCAAATTCATTTCTGTTGCTGGCACTTTATCCAAAGGCTAAAATGGGGTTAGGGTGTTGTTAGGGTCAAAGGCAGCTAAGCCCTTAGAGTCCTGGATTCTTTCCTGCAAGATGGCAGAACTGAGCAAATAGAGCATGTCTAAGTTTCTCCAGCGCCCCAGTGCTGAGGCTTGGCTCTGACTCCATTCGCACAGGAAGGTACAAGGCAGGACATATAGCTATAAAAGCTAAAACAGAAAAAATTCTGACTGTTATAAAAATAAGGAAAAAGGAAGAAGGTCACCCTGGGTTTAAAGACATAGGGGCCACACTTCATAAAAATCCCATCAAGGTGGCAACATTTTTTTCTTAAGACAAAATATGATATTAGATTAAGAGTTAGATACTGTGAGTCTAAAATGATGCAAAGAGTTGAATTGAACGCAATGATAATTGTCCTAATTGACTCCTAAAATAACACAGAGTAGTTTTTAAAGTAATTTTAAATAGAATATGTAATTACTGAAAATTGCTTCATGGGAAGTTTATTAAAGCAAGCAGCATAATTGTTGCAAACTATAGTACTGTAACTCAACAGTTCTTGCTGGTTGTGTATTGGCTACATTATGTTGTCTTGTCACAATGTATCTACTGCAGGGAAGTTTCTTGCTCTTCAAATACTTCATCCTAATTTCAAATCCATGTTAACTTTTATAGTCTTTTTGATATTTGAATTTCTCATCTTAAAAACTAACATACTTTTATTACTTCTGTTTTGTTCTTAGCCATGGTCAGAGCGGCAGTGGAGGTGAGGCTGAAATCTTCAGTGTTTGCCAGTCTTGAAAATGTTTGGTTATGTTAATGACAAAACTCTAGTTGGCTAACAGTAAGAGGGATTTTTTATGTTTCTATACATTAAGGATTTTAAATATAATTTAATGGTCTATAGCCATTAGACATGGTACTGATTTCTATAAGAACATTTTTGTACAAGTATATAATGAACTTTATCATATCCCCCCCAGCCTTCACCATCCTCTCCTTCTTCCCACCCTCCAGTCACCTGTGTTCCCCTAGACAGTTTCTCTTCTGCTTTTTTGTCATATGTACATATAAGAGTTTATGCGTCTATATAAAACCTAGAAACCAAAAATGAAAGAAGTAATGGAATTTTAATGTGGAAAAAGAACTGACTGGGAGTCAACCCCCCAGACTCTAGCCCAAAGGCATCAAGTGACTATAAGGCAGTCACTTCTGTCTTCTAGGTTTGCCATGGATCCTAGTGACTCCACTCTCATTGTGCCTGGGGCAGTCCTCATTTCTGTAGACTGTCTGAACACAGTAGAGAATAAACATTCCCCTTTACTTCTAGATCTATCCCTGTCCAGATAGGGAAACTATATGGCTACCTTGGCAGGGCTTCTTAAAGTCCAGGGCAGCAAAACCAAAAGCTCAAATTCTCACACAGAAAGTTACATTTCAAGATCATTTTCCTGTACATAGAAGATAGTCAACAAAATACCTGTTGAGTAAATATTCATCATATAGCACAGGTTTTAAGCGCAAAACATAATAAATGAAATGAGGAAGGGCTTCAGGCTAATTTAGGTGTATTAAAATGTGACTTTTTCTTCTGTTGTTTCTTTTCATTCCTATTAGTGTTTATAGTCACCTTTCATTTTCTTTATTGGTGACTTAATCAGTCTTTTCTTAAGTGTCTACTCACTTTTACCTGAATTGTTCTCATTTCTCTTTTTTTCATGATAAATATCTATTTATCATATTAATTAATATCTAATTATCTAATTAATATCTAACAAATATCTAATTAATCATATTAATTCTCACACATTCATTCTAGATAAAGTCTGGAGTGCCCATTGTCACTCTTTGCTTTATTATGGCTTGGCCCTAAAATGCTTTAAAATAATCAATAAAGCAACTGAATTATTAACTATCTATGTGATACTGAGAAATTTTGACGTTTTCTGTTAAAATGGCTAATTTGAAAGAGGGATACATGCTGCATTCAAATATGGGGAAATCAGTATCAAAATCCGAGTGACCCATATTTGACCAAATCGCAAAATTGACAGGAGGTTTTCTTTCTAACACAAATGAAGGTATGTTCCCACCACCACCAGATGATGACATTTATGATGGAATAGAAGAAGAAGACGCTGATGATGGGTAAGAATAATTATGGAATTGCCTTTTTCCTGCAAAATATTGCATATATAGAAATTTTGTTTTTATTTCCAGATAGGATAAAAAGTAGAAAATATTGTTCTTATTTTTTCACATAGTCCTAAAATGATGTGAAGGTTTAATTGACAATAAGGGTGAGTCAAGAAGGAGAATTGTAGCACACTGCAAATGAGATGGTAGATTGGAGAAAAAAAATCTCAATTATGAAGAAAATATGAAATGAAAGGGAGACAAATTACAAGTGCAATAGATGTTTTTGCAAATATTTTCCAATCACTTATCTATTAATCAATGATTTACTTTTACAACCATTTTTGGAGTTTATCAGTTATATGGCTGGGATGTCTTTTGTATGATAACATAATGATAGCTGGATGTCAGAGCTCACACTTGTAATTTTAGCACTCTAGAGGCTTAGACAAAAGAATCACTTGAATCCAAAAGTTCAAAGCCAGTCTAAGCTGCTTAATAAACTCCAGGCTAACCTGGGCTACAGAGTGATATCCTGTTGCAAGTCAGTTGAGACCATTTTCTGTCTGTGTTAGTTTTATAGCAGAACTGGTACTAAATAGTTAATCTGTTGCTTAATAATAAATACCTTTATTCTTATAATAATAATTTATAAAATCTTTTGAGTTAACAAGTTTTTTTCATTTCAAAATAGAGTATTTAAGACCTAGTAATTATTTTACTTTAAGCATAAATAATACCAGGTAGACATTTTAAATTTAATTCTGACTCAGCCTAGTTTTATGTTTTAGGAACCTAGGTAAATCTTACTGAATAAGTAAAAGAAGTGACCAGCCTGATAAAAATAAATATTCATTCACCAGAATTTATACATATCAGTATGATCTTATTGGTTATGATGACACACTTACTGGTTATGATAGTATAGTTATTTAAACTCTGAATGTCCACACAATGTCTTCATGGTCTGCTGACTATTACATTCTGATCAATGCCTGGTGCTCCAAAGATCCACGCTGCAGGTGGAAGAGAAGACTAACACGTGGTCCTGGGGGATCTTGAAGATGTTAAAGGGAAAAGATGACAGAAAGAAAAGTATTCGAGAGAAACCTAAAGTCTCTGAGTCAGACAATAATGAAGGTTCATCGTAAGAGTCAACTGACCACCTTCAATGCATAATAACTACACTAATATTGGTTTAATTGAATGTTACTAATATTCTATAACCAATAAGCACATCCTGATGAACTTACACCACTTTACTGTTATTTTCCATTAATCATCTTACATTCATCTCACAGTGTGTGTTAATTAGATCAGAGGACCCCAGTTATTCCAGAAGTATCATATAATTCTAAGATGCACTTTACTCTCCTTGCAAACTTGCATAAAGACACAAACACAGTAATTTATGAACATAATACAATACTTAGCAGAATTTTTCTCATTCATATGACCCCATCTAAAACTTTACTATTCTGATAGCAGCCTACATTTTATATTATACTGATTACATTTAAAACTCATTATTCTCTATTAAAATTTCATTTGTTAAAATGTAGGACATAGTTTCGAATTTTTCATAATATTGAAATTTTTATAATTATTCTTAATTACATACCTATACAGATTTATTCTCAGTATTTCAAATTCATATAAATAACTAATACAATTTTCTTTCCTCATACAGCCTCAAAACAGTCCTCTAGTAGAAATTCCATATATATAAATTTGAAAGAACTTAATCATGTTCAGAAAAGCCTTCCAGTTTTGCATTTTTAATGTTTTTATCACATTTGTTTACCACATTTAACTGAAATCCTTATAAGTTGTTTTCATACCAGAATTTCTGATTTTATCTCCTTTTGTAGAGCGCCAGAATAGCAGTCAATAAATACTTCATTTACAATTTTGAGAATTTTGAGAACACATAACAAGAAGTCTTCTCTTGGACAATGTTGCTCAAATATAACCTTTACTTGCGGATAAAAGGAGAGACATATTCCTCCTTGTTTTCACCTTACCAAATTCTTATTTGGGATAATTTGAGCAAATGTCTTCACCTTCTACTATAACCAGTCATTCGTGTGCTATACATGAATCTTTCAGGGGTGTGTGTGTGTGTGTGTGTGTGTGTGTGTGTGTGTGTGTGTATGTATGTGTGTGTGTGTGTGTGTGTATAGCTGTCATAGTTCAAATAATAAAATCAAGCATCCTTTTTTGCTACAACTAAATACCACTTACTCATGGTCTCCTCCCACTTCTGTCCATAGCTCTCACTGTCTACTTGAAGTGTACATTCCTTTCTTATTCATCATTTTCCAGTGTAGTGTATCTTTGTACATACCAGAGAAATGTGCTCATATGCCAATGACTGCTGTTGATTTTGACTCTGTAATTTCAGTACTCATTTCAAATAAACATTTTGGGCCAGACCTATGGATAGCATGAGGCTCCAAAATGCTGAATTCATTTAATGTTCTCTGGTGTAATAATATGCCTAAACTTTAGAGCAAATCTGAAGTATTGGTCTACAGAGACTTTGAACCACATGAAGTGACTGTCTTCACTTTTGATTATTTTTGAACAACAAAACTAGCTCAATACTAGTTTCAATAAATTGCAAATTGATGGCTAGAAAATTGTGGAAAATGAAGGATAAGAAAGGTATTATGGTCAACAGATTAACCCATTTCACACCTCTAGAATATTGCCTTTCACACCTATCTTTTGTAAAGGAATTAATTTCAAGGTTCATGTTACTCTGATTTTAACTATATTCTTATTTTTTTTTCAGTTTCCCTTCTCCTCCTAAACAACTGGGTATGTAATAAAAACTGTGTATTTTACAAATTATTTCTTACACATGAGGTAATGGGAAACATTGACTATCACCAAGCATTGAATGTACCTGCTTAAATCCTGACTTCAAGTAATAAGTATATCACATCACACAAGCAATTTCACTCTGGATGATTTCAATGCCCAACAATTGAATAACAGAATTATAAAAATAAGAGGGACGTGATGGGCATCAATCTCAGCTGGCCCCACCCCAATTCAACCCATGCTTAATATACACAACTCATTCATTAAAATGTATCAAACTGTGCAAAGGCACACAACTAGATACTTCCAGATATTCTCTCTTTAACTCTTTGCGGGTAACTGTTTTCTACAATTTCAATCATCTCTTCGAAAACCTTGCTGGGACAGATCTTTTCAAGAGATTTTTTTTATAAAGTTTCCCTGAATAAAGTTGTCTCCAAAAATATTGAAGTACTTTTAAAGACTTAAATTCATAAATGTTCTTTTAAGAGAGCTGGTGGTGGTAGCACACACCTTTAATCCCAGCACTTGGGAAGCAGAGGCAGGGGGATCTCTGAGTTCAAGGCCAGCCTAGCCTACAGAGCAAGTTCCAGGACAGCCAGGTCTACACAGTGAAACCTTGTCTCAGAAAGAGAGAGATAGAGAGAGAGAGAGAGAGAGAGAGAGAGAGAGAGAGAGAGAGAGAGAGAGAGAATAAGAATGTGAAGCTGAAGATGTGGCTCAGTTAGTAGTACTGAGTTTGATCCTCAGCACTACATAAGCGAGGAATTGGGACCATTCTTATTCAGTCCACGACACCAGTCATGACTAATTTTCTATCAGTGTTGTTTCTCATCACTTGAAATTTTATTTGCAGAAATAAGATTTTCCTTTGAAGGTACTGCAATCAAACTATCTCTGAAGGGTATCAATTAATATGGAACAAATCACTAAAAGATGATGGATGATAAATGATATAAATAACTAGATGTATAAATGGATAGACAGATAGATAGGAGATAAACAGATAGATAGATAGATAGATAGATAGATAGATAGAGATAAGAGATCGACACAGAGATAAACCAATAGGATGAGTGGCATAGCCCTCCACGTCATGTACGAATTTCTGCCTACTTGCTACTGCCAGAGGCTAAGACAATCAACTTCTTTGTAGTTTTAAGTCTCACTATCCATCCATTAATTACACATGCAAAATTTTATAGTTACAACACTGCTCAACTGCTGCTGTTGTTTTCTTTCCAAATAGTAATAGTTGTAATCATGTTCACTGGTGTCCATTAAGTTTTTTGTTGTTGTTGTTATTGTTCATTTATTGATAGTTTAAAGTTAAATACTCACATCCAGGAAGGTAAGAGCTCCCTCCCTCCTTCCTTCCTACCTTTGAGAAGCAGACAATAACGTCAATAGAAATATATATAGTCACTCAGAAATCTCTTACTGTAAAGCAGTCTTTAGTTTTAAATATCATTGAATTTTCATATCAAAACTCAAATTAACTACATTTTAATATTTAATATTCTATCTTTTCTTAGATGTGGGAGAAGAAGTTTACGATGATGTGGACGCTTCAGACTTTCCTGCTCCCCCTGCAGAGATAAGGTCATTCATTAAAATGCTTTCATTCCAATGGTGTGTTGACTAGGAGATTGTTCAACAACATTGAACCGGAGGAAAACTCCAGCATGGTTTACGTGTGCTGTGTGCGGTCATGTGGTCTCTGCTCCGCTTTGCTAAAGCTATGCCTACTTCTGATCACAGCTCGCACGCTCAGCTAGGTTTGTTAGCAGGTTATCCTGACCCTCCATTCTCTCCCCTTCCCCATCCTTTCTCCTGACCCCAGACACTGGCTCTGTCCCTTGTTCCCTGACTAATCTCTATTGCATACTGGTGACTCACTGATGCCCTTATTGACTCATTTGCTGGGAACGTTACTTGAGATTCTGTTCACAAGGAATGTCAATGATTCACCTCTGTTTTTGCTCCCTTTCCCAACTTTTCCCCCTAGAATACATTTCCTTTCTTAACCCTCATGTTTCTTCTTCCCTCTTCTCTACCAATGGTTCCTTTTGTGAAAAATAACACAATTTGTTGCTTACAAGGGCTTTCATGTATGACCTATTTTTGTTCACAAATGCATTAGATTCTCAAAACTTTAACCCAAATTTCTTTTTTAAGTTAATGTGAACAAGAACTTCAGTTTATCTGAGGTTTGCAGTTAATTTTAAAAGTACCTGAAAGTAGTTAATATCAGCATAAAAAGAACATGAAAATTCTTCTGGGGTAGAATATAATATACTTAAAAACTTTCTCACTTTAATACCTATGTGAAATGGCCTATGTACAAAAGCTGGAAAAGCCCTTGCAGTGAACTTAAGAAAGAAATGAATGGGAAAAAAACAAAAAACAAAAACCCCGGTATTCTTGATTAATTAAAGGATAAAACTAGCATTAATGGCCCAAGTCATGCCTGCTGAGTTGTACTTCAGAATGCATGAGGGAACTTCAAGTATTTAGTCTGACCACATTAAGCTAATGTTACTGAACTATGAACAGTATCAAGGTCAAAGAAACTGAAGGCAAAGTATGCCAATGTTCACAAATGAAGATCAAGGTCTACAAGCAAAGCAGGCAGGACAGATAAAAGAAGTCTTGCCTCCCTTCTTGTCTGTGAAAGGAAAAGCTTAGGAAATTATGCATTTTAATATTCCTCACAACCAGGACGTTGTACCTATCTCTAATAAATTTTAATACACTTTTATGTATTATGTATTATGTATTAGCTAGCTCCCTGGGAACCCAGAATCACAGCATGGTCCTTTTCTTGAAGCAAAGCAAATTCTAGCTTATTAAACTTGATCGGAAATGACCATTTTCTTTTTCTTACCCATTGCTTATTTTCAGAAATTAAAACAATCCTATATTTTTAAACACAGTATGCTATTTTGGAACAAGTTATTTTTAAAAATAGCTTATGGGCATTTTCAGCATTCATTCATGATCTGATCATCCCAGAGAGTTAATCTGAGCCAGCACTTTCACTGGTGCCCAGAGTATGAAAGGCAGAAGGCCCCAGGGATAGCTGCAAGACCTCAGGTGGGTCATGGTCCTCATTCTTTTCACAGTGAACAAGATAAATGCTAAAAATAAAAAAGGGGAGTAGGCTGGAGAGATGGCTCAGAGGTTAAGTGCACTGATTGTTCTTCTAGAGGTTCTGAGTTCAATTCCCAGCAACCACATGGTGGCTCACAACCATCTACGATGACATCTGGTGCCCTTTTCTGTATAATGTAAAAATAAATAAATAAATATTTAAAAAATTAAAATAAAAAAACAGAGTCAAATGTTTTAAAGAAGTCACAAGCATTTTTCAAAATAAAAATCATTAGCAGTGTCAAATTTTCACTATTCACAAGTCTTCTAGTACCAAATTAATTAGTCAATTAATTAATAAGTCTCCCTTCAATGAAATTCATACTTCTTTACAGCCTGTTTCAATAAGCAATTCAATGACATGTCCAAGATAAAGACTGACTATTGACTATTATCTATTAACTCTAAAATGCTTTCTCATGATATTGAAAATAGTAATTTTAGGGGGCTGGAGAGATGGCTCAGAGGTTAAGAGCGCTGACTGTTCTTCCGGAGGTCCTGAGTTCAATTCCCAGCAATCACATGGTGGTTCACAACCATCTATGATGACATCTGGTACCCTTTTCTGTAGTATACATGATAAATAAATCTTTAAAAAAATCCAAACCCAAATAAATCTTCCTCTCTCTCTAAAAAAAGAAAGAAAGAAAGAAAAGAAAATAGTAATTTTACATAGAAGCTTTTCCTTAACCAATACTTCCTGTCCTCCGTGCTATCTCCATTTACTTATGATTTGATGTATTGTTTCTCTGCTGGACATCACATCTTGGATGAGGTATGAGAGTGAGTGAGTGCTCTACCATGGAACTCCATTTCTTCCCTCATAGCTCCATTTTCATTAGATTTGAAAATATTAAGACATAAATTTTATAAGCTATAAAATGCAGTTTCTTAATAAAGCATTTTTGAACCTTTTTAATAACATTATCTGTCATTCAGTTTTCTAGAAAATGTACAAGTATAAGTTTAATCACATGCAACCATGGTATGCAACCATATTTTATCTTGTTCAATGGTTCAATATAACCTTTTACTTACCGGTTAAATCATATGTATTATTTAATCTGACATAATGTATGTCAGAAACCCGTAATTGATTATAATGACCATTACTAAATTAAAAACAACATTAAACAGAAATTTGTTATTATATGCTAGGCCTGGTAGGATGCACCTTTAATCCTAGTACTTGAAAGGCAGAGGAAGATGGATCTCTGTGAGTTCAAGGCCAGCCTGGTCTACATAATGAATTTCAGTGTATATTGTAAGAACTTGTCACAAAATAACAAACCATTGAAAATGTTAATATTAAAAATTAAGTCTCAGGATGAGGGGGTGGCACACACCTTTAATTCCAGCTCTTGGAAGGCAGAAGCAGGCAGATCTTTATGCATTCAAGGTCATCCTAGTATATGGAGGAAGTTCCAGGACATCTGGAACTGTCTCAGAAAAACAAAACAAAACAAACAAAAACAAAGAATTAAGTCCCTGTTATGATCTATTCTGTTTCTCAAAGTGATGGTTTATGTGTCTTCTGTTACTCTAGTCAAGGAATTAATGTTGGAAAGGCAAAAACAGAAGAAAAAGACCCCAAGAAGTTAAAAAAACAGGAAAAAGAAGAAAAAGATCTCAGGAAAAAATTTAAGGTATGTAATATATAATGCCATTCAGAATTCAAAGTACTGATGAAAAAAATTTCAAAAATTTTAAAATGACAAAATACATACTTTTTTATAATCTTTTTTGTTTTTTAAAAAAATTCTTCTCATCCCAACAATGCTCCCTCTCCTGCCCCTTCACCAAGTCCTCCCCCAGCTTCCCACCCCCCCCTTCACTCCCCAGAGAAGGCAAGGAGTCCCAAGGTGAGTCAGTTCTATCTGGCATATTCAGTTGAGGTAGCACAGAGTCCCTCACCCAGTATCCATGTTGAGAAAGATGTTTTCTCATTAACCATGGGCATCTAGGAGCCAGTTCATGGACCCGGACTCTGGTCTAATTGCAAGAGGCCCATGTCTTTCGACTATCATCTACATTCAAAATACATACTATTATGGTTAATAATAGTGGCATTATCTGTTATAATTTCTTTGGTACAAATATTTGTAAGTTTAAATTTAATCCTACAATAAATTAAGCAAGCAATCATACTAATATTCTTTATGCTGAACTTTGATAAAATGATAATCTATAAATATTTGTTACTGGAAGCTGGTGAGGGAATGAGCTCTTGGTTATTGTCTCATGGCTATGATAATATCCTCACTTAATAGCATCTTAAAGGCCAGGAGAGTTCTTTTAGTTCACAGTTCTAGACTACAATCTGCCATGGAGAAGTCACAGAGGTAGGGGTTTAATGGAGCAGGCCTTGTTGCATCTGCAGTCACAAAGCGGAGAGACACAAATGTGTGCCCACTAACCCTTACCTTGTTTTCTACATTGGATACAGTCCAGGGCCCCCTGTCCAGGGAATTCTCTCACTCATAAATAACATAGTTCTTCCTATATTAATTAACATAATCAAGAGAACCCCCACAAGCATGTCGAGAACAAAACCTTCCTAGTAAATTCATCAATAAATGAATGACTCTAACAATATGTATCAGTAACTTCAATGTTTGTTTGTTTCAGTATGATGGTGAGATTCGAGTTCTCTATTCTACAAAAGTTGCTTCCTCCATAACTTCTAAAAAGTGGGGAGCTAGAGATCTGCAGATAAAGCCCGGGGAATCGCTTGAAGTTATTCAAAGCACAGATGATACCAAAGTTCTCTGCAGGAATGAAGAAGGCAAATGTAAGTCCCTGCCAAAGATTATAATATAATTGCATCATTTCCTTGCCTATCTTTCCAGTATCCAGCCTCTCCTCAGTATCCCTGTTTCTCTCATTCAGATTCATGGCCTCTTTTTCTTTAATTGTGTGTGTTTGTGTGTTTAAGTTGTAAGTTCAACTAAATGGCAGAATACAGACTCGAAATGACCGTGAATACATTACATAAACTACGGGTACATTATAATCAAGAATTTCTTGTAAATTCTCTTTCTCACTAATGTATTTGTGATTTCTAAGCTCACTGGTAACTGCTTCAGGTCTAGGTACTCTGCAAGTTTTATCTCAAGCAGAATGACTGTGAAAATATTTCTTACACCTAGTAGGGTGTTTCATTCATCATAAAGACTTGCTTTATGTTGTATTTTGCTTTAGTTTGGCTTCCTTGTTTCTAAGGTGACTACAGTGTAGGACTAGAGAGATGGCTCAGCAGTTACTTACTGTTCTTTTAGAGATCTCAGGTTTGGCTCCCAGCACCCACATCAGGCAGCTCACACTCAACTATAACCCCAGCTCCATGGGGATCCAGCATCATCTGGCCTCTAAGGCACCTGAACTCTTGGGCACATAATCTCATTCACACACACACACACACACACACACACACACACACACACACACCCCACAGAGTTAAAAGTCAAATAAAGTAAATTGTAAATGAGAAGGTTAAAGAAAGCAGGCAGGAAAGCATTCCACTCAATGGTCAGCGCTTAAGTAATTGAGCTCTGATGTTGCCGTGACCTCTGCCTGTTACCAGGGTTACCATCCTACCACGTAGGAAGCAAATTATAATTGGGTCTGTATTCAGTAAACTAAAACAGAGGGTTAAAAGCTGATCCCAGAAAGGTATGAAGTGGTCAGGATGCTGAACAAGCTAATAGAGTTCTAGAAGGCAGAGAAAAGCCCTCCATAAATAGAAAAAAATTGGTTAAATATTAGCAGAAACTTGGACCAGTGGTACTTACGTAGTTGGAGAGGGAAAGGCACCAAGAGTATTTGAGACTGACTTTCAGATTAAGTATTATCTCAGAATTATTGAATTGGTGTACTTATTTAATTTCACCTTTTCAAATTTCCTGCTTTTCATAACATTTTATAAAATCATTTTCTTGGTTAGGATCCTTGATCATCCTTAATTTTTAAAATTTTTGACCTGTTCTCCCTATACACACTAGGACTTGGAAAGATTACTGCAGAAATTTATCCCTCCCTTCTCTTGGTCACCACAAATGGCCTTGCAAGTGGTATCCACCTTTTCCATATTCTCAGCCAGTCCACTACTATGTTAAATATTTTCAAGGACACACAGTCTTTATGATAGCATATATTAATGTCCTTCATGGTCCAGCCTCATGGACAACAACTGCAGTTTGCTGTCTAGAATGGACATCCAAAATAAAGTACATGTTTGCCATTCCCTGAATAAATTATGCTGGTTCATCCCACTGTGCTATTTTATTTGGCTTGGAATGCATAATTGCCCATTGAAGTGATGATCATCTTAACTTGGAAGTATCCTTACTCCCTCCTCCCAGCTACCCCAGCATAAATGAATCTCTCCCCAGCCTCACCCTTTTGACTTCTGTGTGGTTTGTTTCACTAATAGCTGCTCTCCTTGAACTTTCAGATTATGCAGAACTCCAATAAAGTGTTCTTGATGTTGGCTTGTCAGCCTTGGTGTAGCACGTCACACCGTGAGCGTAGCTTGGTAGATTCAAAGGATCGCTCTAGATTTCTAGTCCAAAAATCAGATAAAAGTCTGACAAAAACACTCACAAAAACATCTGTTGAATCCTTTAACTGGTTAGCAGACAGCTCTTTGGCTTGGCCTGATGAGCCCTGTTAGCTTGTGAATCACTAAGGACTCTAAATCTGCCCATTTCTTATTTTTACATCTTCTCATGACCAGCAATGGCATTTTGCAGTTCAGCACCAGCATGACTAATGTTTCCCTTACTCTCCATTCTTCTCCAGCCCATCACAGAAAAGAATGTGACCTAAGGTTTATAGTGAGGTTAAAGTATAAAGGGCAATCAATCCCTTTGTCACTGTGGAGCAAAAGCCTCTAGGGTAGATATTATATTCAATAGGGTCTCACTCATTGACACAAGTGTGAACTATGTAGGCAGTGGCATTTCAAAGATATATTTCTGGCACATTCTCAACTGCTTAAAATTGCTAGATAATATTTGCACACGGTCCACTTTCTGATGCTCATGAGCTGAGCGTTTTCCCACCTCTTATCATTGGAAAACAAAACAAAACAAAACAAAACAAAACAAAAACTTTCTACCAAAAAAATGAGGCAAGAAAAAAGGAGTTTTGTGGGCTATAATGTTCTGTTTTCTTTAGGCATCAGAAAAACAGATTTCAAATGCCTGGATGTTGTTACAAAGCTAGTTGATCATTTCTTTAAGTTTTTTTTTTTTTTTAAACAGTACATGCTCACTGAAAAAAATTATTCAGAGACTTAAAAAGTTAATCTGGACCAGCTATGGTAACACACACCAAAATCCTAGTACTTAGGAGGCTGACAGAGAAACAGCACCTGAAACCAGGAGTTCAAGGACAGCCTGGACAATTAGTGAAAAATTCACTTAAAAATTAGTAAAATTTAATGAATGAATCAATCAATGAAATGTTTAAAGTTATTCTAGTAGAAAATCTCAGAAACAACACAAAGAGACAGAAAGAAGATAGATGAGCTCCTCTAAAAACCAAAATAATCAATTATGTTCAGTAGTATACATCATCCATTGTGTTTCGTTTTTCTTCAAGTTTGACATTGGTTCACTTGCCTGTGGAAGTCCACACAAGTCTGACTATATTTTTAACTGCGGGAAGCGAAATTCAGTAAGTTCACTTTATTTTCTGAAAACACAAGTGACATAAGTACCAGACAGTCATTTCAATTTAAGAAAAAAAATGAAACTACAAAATCAGGTTGATTTCTATTTTTCCAAGGCCATTGTCAGTTTCCTTGGAAATTCCATATTTCTAATGTCTTCTCACAGGTGAGTTGTTAGTTCTGAGACAAGTCTACACTACTACACCATAGCAAGCAAGCATTTTAGGAGAAAGCTGACTGGCACATGGCAGATGAATGTTACATTCTTAACTGTTCCATCCCAGCACATATTTCAAGACGTTTGTTCCAGCCACTATGCTCTGCTCTGTGAGCAGCAGGCTTCCAAATAACAACTTTATGTGACATGTGAGAATCCTGGGCATATCAGCTCTCATACTATTGTAAGGCTAAACTTAGCAGCCGTTCTGCACCATAGCCATGATTTTGTTTTGTTTGGGATTTTTTTTTTGTATTTTCTATTAATATCTCATATTGGAAAGTGAATATGAGCCACGTGAACAAGAACATTTTCTTCCTGCATAAAAAGAGTTTCTAGAAACTATATTGCCAAGACTATATAACAATCCATGGCAAGTTGCCTGTTTTGACACTATCATGGACCTTCCTTGAATAGTATAAAGTTTTAGCACTTGAAAGCACTAGCCAGCAAAGCCTGTGGTACATTAAAAGTCAGTAATCCTGTAAAAAACACTATATAAGTGATTTTATAGTTAGTGAGCCCTAAATTATCACATGATCATAGAACTAAAATAGAGTGGAATAGCCTCATTCCACATATGACCACCTACATTTTTTAAATATTCAGTTATTTATATCTCCCTTCACATATGCATGGAGAAAGAGAAACAGAGAGGAAGAGAAAAGAACAGAATTGAACAATAGTATCTGCAAATTAATAAACAGAAGAGAAGGGTATTATTTAGAACTCTTGAGTAAGGAAGATATAGGAGGAAATATACCAAGAATTTGAGAGTATAAGAGAATGCAGTTTTTATAATTAACTCATAAAGTTATGGTAAATAATCTGTGTGCTATGAACTCTTAACTTTCACCATGTAAAGAACTGTCAGTAGTGGTTTAACCAGACCTGCGAAATTTTATCATAACTGAGTTTTAAGTTAAAAGTAATTTCATTGAAAAGTAAACTACCTAAACACATCAACAAATAATAACCTTAATTTTCAAAAAGGTGTCTAATTTTTAATTTTCCTTTCACAACTTAATTTCTTACAATGACCCAGGGGATGTTTTTTATGGAAACATTTAATATTAGAAAATCTCTAGTCCAACAGTTTATAATTCTGCATGTATACTGCTAAGGCCTGGCAACCTGAGTTCCGATCCCTGCCACTCCCATAACGGGAGGAGAAAACAGATTTCTGCCAATCAATCTTCTGACCTCAAGATGATTACATTAAACCAAATGAACCAATTCAAAAGACAAATGCCACATGTTTTCTCTTATATGTAAAAACCTATGTCCAAATAAACATGTATGTGAGAAGAGCCTGAGATGGGGGAAGGGAACCCCAGAGGAAGGAAAGGGACATGGAGTTCATGTGCCATGAAAACAGGAGGGAGAATATTTAAAAGGGGGAAGGAACCATCAAGAAAAGGGCAGGAGACATGGAGAAAGCAGCCAGAGAAGGGACTAAATTTGACAAAAGTAGAGGGACTTGTGTATGAAAACACCATAGTGAAGTTACCTTTTTGCTGTCTTTAAAAAAAGAAAAAAAAAGAAAAAATACGAAAGTGTTCAGTGAGAAATGCTAAGAGGAGGAAAAATAAGTGTGTGTAACATGGTGTAAACATGATCAAATTGCTCTATAAGCATGTCTACATAGATAGAATTAATCAATATCTTATCTTTTTAAAGGTTCTTAAAATTTTTTATTACTATGTCTGTGTGGACATAACATCTGTGAGTGCCTGCAGGGGCCAGAATAGGGCATAAGAGCCCCTGGAACTGGAATTAGAGGAAGTTATGAGCTATTTAATGTGATTCTGGGCATTAAACTATATATTTTGGGCTATTAAGAAGGGGCTCTTGGGGCTGGAGAGATGGCTCAGCGGTTAAGAGCATCCTCTGGTCTTCCAGAAGACCCGGGTTCGATTCCCAGCACCCACATGGCAGCTAACAACTGTCTGTAGTTCCAGTTCCAGGCAAACACCAAGGCAAATAAATAAATAAATAAATAAATAATAAAGTTTAAAAAAAAAAGAAGGGGCTCTTAACCACCAAGTAATCTCTCCAGTCCCTCAGTATAACAATTATGTACTTGTATGTCAACTTGTGAAACTAAACATTAAATATTTTCCAAAGCTGTATCTGTAATTAAAATGTATTTTCTTTTTTTCTTTCTAGATGGTTATGTCCTTCGGAGCTACCTGGCGGACAAGTAAGGCCATTTTCTTCTGTTACTGTATTTGTTAAAAGAATCCTATGATTTCCTTAAGGAAAACTGATGCCATTTCCAAAATGCAATGAATTGAACTACTGTAATAAATTGAAAACAATGTATTCTATTTGCATCAGTATAGCAGTACCAATAACAAAGCTGAGTGTGCTAGTCTGAATTAGAAAGGAAGCCTGACTCACCCATGGTGAGTAGCCTATACTCGCCAGTCTGTTCAGCAAACACTGAAGACACACAGGGCAAAGCCACTACCCTTTTCACTAACTATTTGCATTTTGCTTATTAATTACCACAGTATTAGAGTCAAATGGTATTTATGGTAGGTACTAAAATCACCAGTTAATAGCTCATAGTTTGGTCCCTAACTGAAGACTTTTCTGTCCTCACACCAAGCATAGTGCTCCATTGTGTTGCCTTATTAAAAGTATGCCCCCTCAAAAGATAGTAATCAATGACTCTTGTATTCTTATGAATAAGACCTTCTCACAGGCTGTCACAGCCTAGTACTAAGCCCTTGGGCTCCTCAAAAACACTTTTAAGATTCTACATCAAGAAACTTAGAACAGAAAATAAATTTCACTCTCAGGTTGAGCAATAGAAATATCTGTGAAACTGCTGTAATGAAAAAAATCACAAGCCCTTTACCTTAGCAACAGAACACACGTGAACAGGACAATGCATGTTAGGAATCCTGTCATCAAACCAATACAGAGCAGACAGGAAAGCGACCCTGACATCTTAGTTTCTTCATCGTATGTATTACAGCGCTGGGCACGGGACCTCTGATAGTCTTTGTTCTGAGAAAGATGCAGATTTTACGGAGAGAATATGTGGCAGATGACTATAGGGCCGTTAAAAGAAAATGAAGAAAGGACACTGACTGTTGGTTCACTACCTGCTCAAACGCGTACATCGATAAACATTTATGGAGTAAAGAGCAGGAAAATCTGTCCTCTTTGCATTCACATCAGATTTCCATTAGCCAAATGCTCCCTCCACCTCAGAGAAAGAATCCAAACAGAAGACACAGGGAGCTAGCTCACAGCATCTGCCACAGTTGGCAGAAAAGGGGAACCTGCTGCCACTGCTGCTGTGGCAGGGCAAGAACCAAGAGCATGTCTTCTCCGGCTTCGGGGCTAAGCAAGATCTGAAAACAATTAGGAATCAAAAAAATTTCATGACTGTATATTCCACAAATAGTATTTGAATACTTTGAACTTGATATGATGCATTGTAACTACAGGCACGTGACAATGATTTCATTCATTTAAAATTTTAAAGATTTGAAACTTCAGTAAAGGTATAAATCCAGTACTAATAACTGTTAAAATCCATTGTACTTTTGGACAGAGGCCCTTGGCGGATTGTTCCTTGGCAATTTGGTTTATTTAGCTTTGTACCTGGTTCTTTTTTTTTAATTTGAGAAATTTTTAAAATTCATTTTGCATACCAACCTCAGATCCCCTCTCATTTCTCCCACTCCCCCCCCAGTCTCCCTTCCCCCACCCCCCATTCTTTTCCTCTAAAATGGTGAGGCCTCCCATGGGAGGTTATCTATCAAAGCCTGGTACATTCAGTTGAGGTACCACCAAGCCCTTCCCCCTGCACCAAGGTTTAGCAAGGTGTCCCACTATAGGGAAGGGGCTCCACAAAGCCAGCTCATGCACCAGGGACAAATACTGATCCCACTGCCGGGGGTCTGTCAAACAGTTCAAGCTACACAACTGTCTCTTTTATGCTGAGGGCAGTCTGGTATGAGGCAGACTACACAGTTGTTGGTCTAAAGTTCATGAGTTCCCATGAGCTTGGTGCAGTTGTCTCTGTAGATTTTCCTATTATGATTTTCACACACACACACACACACACACACATACACACACTACCACCATCCCATGCTCATATAATTTCTCTTCCCTCTCTTTTATTGGATTCCCAGAGCTTGGCCTTGTGCTTGGCTGTGGATCTCTGCATCTGCCTCCATCAGCTACTGGATGAAGGCTCTACGATGACAGATAGGGTAGTCACCAATCGGGTTGCCCAGATAGTCCAGCTCAGGCACCCTATCTACTATTTCTAGTACACTAAGATGGGGTCATCTTTATGAATTCCTGGGATTTTCCAAGCACCAAGTTTCTCTCTAACCCCATAATGTCTCCCTCTATCAAGATACCTCTTTCATTGCTCTCCCTCTCCATGTTCTCATCCCCATCCCCTCTCCTCTATTCTCCTCCTCATCCCCACTTTACTCCAGAGTCTCATCTATTTCTCCTTCCCAGAGTGGTCCATGTGTCCTCCTTGTCAGCTAGCTTCTCAGGAGCTATGGTTTCTAGTCTGGTGGGTTGTCCTTTGCTTTATATCTAGTATCCACTTATGAGTGAGTATGTACCATGTTTGTCTTTCTGAATCCATGTTACCTCACTCAATATGATATTTTCTAGTTCTATTTGCCTGTTGTATGAGTTTTGTGTTTGGCTTAGTTTTGTGGATTGGATTTGTTTGTAGTTTTGTTGTTGTTTAGTTTTTAAAAATGACTTAGACATTTATATTAATTATATATTGGTTTGTTTATGGCTTAGGTATATTGTTAGTTTTTATATTTTAATTTAATTTATTTTTATTAATTTGTTTTGTTTTTTTTATATTTGATTTATTGGATGGCTGAATTGTGAGTTTTTTATTTTGTTTTTTTAATTTATGTTTAGATTTTTTGTTTGTTTTAAAAATGTCTTATAATAGGCCAAAATAGTTTTTTATTGACTAATGATATTGCAAATTTCATGATGTAATTTTTTTACAGCTCCATTGTGTACATATATCACATTTTTCTTTATCCATTCTTTAGTTAAAGGGCATCTAAGTTGTTTCCAGGTACTAGCTATTATGAATAATGCAGCTATGAACATAGTTGAGCAAGTATCTTTGTGATATGATTGAACATCCTTTGGGTATATGCCCAACAGTGGTATCATTGGGTCTTGAGGTAGATTGATTCCCAATTTTCAGAGAAACTATGATACTGATTTCCATAGTAGCCTATACCCAGTTCTTAGGGAGTACATATGGCCTATGTCCATAGCAATGCTTAAAGCAGTACATGATCTGTGCTCTCAAGGCATGTGTTCATCATCCTGTTTGTAGAATGAACTCCATAAAGTCAGGACAAGAAGATGTAGGGGTGAATGTAAAATTTTTGTACATAAACACATACATAGCCTCACTTTTTACTTTATGACAATCATATAAATGCTAGCTGCTTCTACGTATTAATGCTCTTTCTCTAATTAATGTTCTATTAATTAATGTGTAAAAAATTGTTTTGTGTTTACAGTGATGGAGAAATCTATGATGACATTGCTGATGGTAAGTCTCACGTGGTTCCTACAACCATAACAGAGAATGAAAAATATAAGGTAGCCATGGTGGTTCAGGCCTGTAAGTCCAGCACCTGAGTGGAAGAGGCAGGAAGCTCAGAAGTCCAGCCTAGCCTTAACTACACGATGAAGACTGAGGGCAAGCCTAGGTCAGAGGAGAGCCCATGACAGCAATAGCAGAGCAGGGAAGAGCTGGATGAAGTGGAAGAGCTGGAAGCAAGAGAAGGGAGAACTGGTTGCTATGGAATCGTGAGTTCAGAGTTGGGTTTATTTTTTTTTTTAAATCACAGAGATATGCGTTCTTATTTAACAAATAGTAACTTGTTTTAAAACTAGCAGTTTTCATACCACAGCAACCATAATATCCAAGAAGTTAACAATGGATTGTTTTTTTGCAGCCTATAAAGTATGAAATTAACAAATCCTAAAACGAACAAATGTAAAGCTGGCAAATGCTAAAATATAAGACTAACAAATTTTTGATCGATAAAATGGCATATGTTTCATAACTAATAACACTAGTAAAATCATTTAAGTATTTTTAAATGATTCAGAACATTAATTTCAGCAAAATGTGCACAGCTGTCATCATGTTACCCTTTTTCCTCTGTGTGTGAGTGTGTATGTGTGGGTGGTATGTGTGTGTGTGGTGTCTGTATGTGTGTGTGTGGTGTATGTGTGTGTGGTG
>PVIH01005876.1:32627-118208 GCA_004025045.1 Sigmodon hispidus
GTATGTGTGTATGTGTGTGTGGTATGTGTGTGGGGTATGTGTGTATGTATGTGTATGTGTGTGTGGTGTATGGTGTATGTGTGTGTGGTGTGTGTGTGGTGTATGTGTGTGTGTGGTGTGTGTGTGTGGTGTGTATATGTGTGTGGTGTATGTGTGTGTGTGTGTGTGTTTTGTTTGAGACAAGGTCTCACTGCATAGCTTCTGTTGGGCTGGAACTTACTATCTAGAGCAGGCTGCCCTTGAATTCATAGAGATCCAGCCACCTCTGCTTCTTTCCTGCTGGGATGAAGGTATTTGTTACCACATCTGGCAACATCCAGGCTTTTATTGTGGTTAGTTTTGTCATCAGCTCTGGGATTGAAACTATTTCCCTGCTTGTAAGCGAATGCTTTACTCCCAACACTGACCCTTTAGCTTATCAATGCTTAACTAATCTCATTTCCAAAATGTGATATGATGCCAGATTAACTAACTGTCAGTCTCATTTGATGAATAATAAATCTGTCTAGAAATGTTCAAATTGGGCTAACAGTGATGGTATCTTGGTTAGGGTTTCTATTGCTGTGATGAAACACCATAACCAAAAAAGCAAGTTGAGAAGGAAAAGGTTTATTGAATTTACACTTCCACATCATAGTCCATGATTAAAGGAAGTCAGGACAAGAACTCAAACACTACAGGAACGTGGAGGCAGGAGCTGATGCAGAGGCCATGGAGGAATGTTGTTTACTGGTTCAATCCCAGTGATTTACTCAGCCTGCTCCTTGTAGAACCTAGGACCACTAGCCCAAGGAATGCACCACCCACAATGGGTCGGGCCCTCCCCCGCCAATCACTAATTGACAAAATGTTCTGCAGGCTTGCCTACAATCTTATGGAGGAGGTTCACCAGCCAAGGCTCCCTCCTCTGTGATGACTCTGTCTTATGTGAAGTGGAGATAATACTAGCCAGTATAGAAGATTAAATATATGACATTTCACTTACGTACTTTTGTTTGTCTTCTTAATATAAAATAAGAAAGTTTTACTTTTTTATCTTAATTCTGGAGAGATTGAATCACCCAGATTTCTAAGTTTAATGTGTTGTATGTAATCTATATTTAAATTTTTAAGGCCATATGCAGTAGGAAAGAGTCATAACTTGGGATTTAGAAAGAAGCAGGAAGTTTAGGAGTTGAATATCCTGTTCAATGATCTATTGAGTTTGAGAACAGCCTTGGTCTTCACAAGATTTGTTTCCAAAACCTTAATAAGGAATTAGAAGAATGGCTCAGTAGGTGAAGCTGATATTGCAATCATGAGGAGCTGAGTCTAATGGCTAGAACACACATGAAAATGACAGGCACAATAGTAAGCGCTTGTAATCCCAGTCCTGGGAAGGTAGAGATAGGAAGATTCTTGGGACTCCCTCTGATTGGTGAGATTGGAACCAATGAGAGACCCTGTCTCAGAGAAAGTACATGGTTCCTGGGGATGTTGTTAGAGGTTGTCTTTCAACCTGCACACACATGGGAACATATAAAAATTAATGAGTGAATTAATTAAAGTTGTATTTCCTTTTCTTTTCAGGTTGCATCTATGACAATGACTAACACTCAGTACTATTCATTCAGCTGAGTCTGTTAGTGGCCAACATGAATTTTAACTGGACTCTTCTTGGGTCTTATAGAAAAAAATGAATGTAGAAAATGAAATTTCAATCTCTTTATAAAATTTTAAAATATTAAACTCAGAAAATGACCTCTGTTGAATATGTCAAAAGATCGGTAGTGAGATATACGAACCTATCTCCTTTCCCCTTCTCTTTCTTCTTTTCTTTTGAGCAGAGGGTTCTAACTTGGTAGGTCAGGCCACCTCCCTGCCTCAGCCTCCCAAGTGCTGTAATAACGGGCATGAGCCACCACATCTGGCTTAAGGATCCCATTTTACTTCAGTTATGCTTCTGATGGCACTTTTTTCAGGCCACCTTTGGGAAATCTCCCCATCCCATACCACTTTTAAGAAATAAAGAAAAATGAAAGTCATGCTAGAAGAAAAAAAGAGAATATAAAGAAGAAATGTTTATCCTTAATTTCACAAAAAGACAACCTATTGTTCACTGTAAAATCACATGTTAATTATTTAATAAGTGTGCTCTGTGTTCTGTCTGCACATTGAAGATTACCTGTACAACAATCTAAAGTGAATCTTCTTTTGTGGATCCATACACACATGGTTGAATCCTGTTCTCTATTTAGACACCATTGTCAACTAGAGAAATGGAGGGGACTCCATGATGCTTGTGAACACTGTGGGAAAGAACAATGAAATTCATTGTCCTTTTACAGTAACTCCTCACTGTGAAGTCTCTTTGAAAGGTTTTTGTGTTTTGCTGTCAAGTGTTTCTGCAGAACCTGATGATGTTTGTAACCCCTTTACTAGAAAGTTGTTCAGCTACAGGAACACAAGCCAATAAATCCCAGTGATTGGCTTAGGGTGCTCCCCATTGGGAGATATTCCTCACCACCTCCTCCAGACTATAATGCACTGGCTTTAAAATGCTAAGAACACTAAGCACCATGAACCAAATACAATGCCTCAACGTCTAAGAAGATAACAGATTGGAGAATGGTTTTTGAAGTTATCAAATGCCAATACTGGTTCTATTATTGACCATGACCATGACACAACTTTGCCAATATTCATTACCCTCCCAGTGTTCTGAAAGGATAGGATTCAACTAAGTTTATCCCAACACTTTCCACTACCAATTATTTCAAGCTTTTCTGGTTCCTTTTTCTCAGATGCACACTTCAGAAGTTTATTTTTCCTATTTTAAATCATTGATTAAAAATAATTAACACACACACACATATATATATATATAAATTGCAAAGATCCATTGGAGTTTCTAAAGAGTGACTCCTATTGAATTTTTTTTTAAAGTCAAAAACTGTATGGGATAGAGAGATAACTTAGTTGGTAGAATGCTCATATGAAAAGCATAAAGACTGAATTCAATCAACAAACCCCAGATACAACCATGTGTAGTAACAGGTATTTGCAATCCCATTGCTGGGGAAACAGAGACAGAAGGACCCTTGGGGCTCACTGGTAAGCCTGTCCAACCTAACCGATGAGTTCTACACCGAAGAGAGTCTCTTGTCCTAGGAGATGGGCAGAAGCTGAGGAACAACAGCCAAGGTTGTCTCCTGGACTCCACCTGTCTTCACATGCATAGGAACATATAAACACAGACTGAAAGATTGGTTAAAGTAGCTCAAAGCCTTCAAAAGGTTAGAATTGGAGATTCTATTGGGTATTTTGAAATCTTGAACATGTCAGCAGCTTCTACAGGTTAATTTATAGGATATAGGGTTCTGAGTCTCCTGGGTTGGAAATTACTCATCTCACATAGCCTTTGATTAGGAAGTACTTTAAGGCATTAGTCAGCATATGTCCTTGTGATGAACTTCTTTTGTCCCTAGATACAAATTACATGTCTCAAAAGTGGTTGTATGTTAACTTTAAATTCAAATATAGATCATGTGCTGACTGTATTTCCAATAATTCTCTGTGATTAAGAATAGCACAAACTCAATGCAAATGTTAGAGTTTTTTTAAGAGTCTCAAATTAGATCAAGAGAATATTTCAGCTTTGATTTATATTCAAAGAAATGGACAGATACTTATGAGAGATTTATGTAATAATTATTTAATATATATTTGAAGTGTTAATTGTAATATACTACATGTGATTTTGTTGTAGATTGTGAGTGGAACTTTGTCATGTGAGAAGAGCTGCCAATAAAACACCTTTTCAGCAAGTGAGCCTGCCTCCCTCTTTATATAAACATCAAGGCCATCGGCTCTCCTCTCGCTTAACGTGATTTTGTCAACAGAAGACTCGTCTATGTACAGAGAGCCTATCTGTACCATCCTCCTCTCCTCTCATCCAGCCTCCTACCCAGCCTCCTATCCATAGCCAAACTCTCCCCACTGCCTCTTGATACTTTGCTTTCTATTTTGTCTTAGAAATAGATAACTAGGTACAATTCTCTCCAACTCCTTGCAGCCTAAACTCAACCCATGTTCAAAATATTTAGAGGATACAACATCACAACCTGGATTCAAAGCCATTATCAAGGACCCTGCTTCCTCCCAACTTCTCCCCAAGGTTCTTCCTATATCATCCATTCATGCTCTTCATTCTTGTTCTACCTCTTCTTCTCTCCCCCATTTCCTCCCCTTCTCCACCTTCCCCTTCCTTCTGATCTCTAACTCTGCTGTGAGTAGCTTTCTCTGTATATTTAAAATATGTTAAAACATGTCTTAGCTGTAAGAAAACCTGAAATTTTAACTCGAACCCAAATACTTCACCTACAAGCCATCTCGACATTCCCTTTCTCATCCTATTATCTTAAAATGGGGAAGTGCATGCACCAGCTGTTACAACATGCCTCAAATTCCTCCAGTTGTTTAGAATTTGATGACCTGAAGGCTCCCACTACTGTGCTCACAAAAGCATCACCAGATTTGGATGGAGATTAGGATCCCTACAGGCTATCCTAACCAGCGACTGAGGATAACAGAAACAGAAGGCAGCATGTGGACTCTTCATAGAGCAAACCCACTTGAGGCCTTGCAAGTTGCCTTACTAACCCCTCCTCAGAGTTCCAACCTTCTGCCTTTACAGGGACAAGTATACACTGTCACCCATTTCCTCTGCTGGTGCAAGTATGCTTTGCTGTCACCCAGCTTGTCTACATCTACTGAATGGATCTCTTCCAGGCCCCTGTTTGTTTTTCTCCTAACCAAAAGAAAACTGCTTTTCCAGCTCATCTTGGTGTCAGCTTTCTAGGAAAGCCAGACCAAGCACAGTATAGCTTGAAAGATTATTAAAACTTGTATCTGTCTGGACAGTGGTAGTGTATACCTGTAATTCCAGCACTCCAGAAGCAGAGGCAGGCAGATGTCTCAGTTCAGGCAAGCTTGGTCTACTAAGTAAGTTCTATGGCAGCCAGGGCTACACAGAGAAACCATCTTGAAAAACCAACACTAAAATCAAATAAACAAAAAATCCTGTATCTGAACTCTGGGATAAACTGAATCAGAATTTGGGGGAGCAGTTTTGGAAAGTATTTTTATATATCCCTAAATATGAGATTGAAACTACATTTTAGCATTTTCCACTCTGTTCATTCTTTCTCATGTTCTCAAGATACAACCAGTCTCCAGATGGCTCCAACCTGACCTCTGTTACCATCACTTGAAGGCTGTTTCTATGGCATGGCCCTAAAGGGATTTGTAGTAGTTAATCTCCATCTTCAATGTGACAGGTTTTAGCATCACTGAAGATAGGAGACACACCTCTGGGTATTTCTGTAAGGGAGGGAGGTTCCGAAAAGTTTAATCCAGGAGGGAAAATATATCCTGAATGTGAGCAACACTCTTTCCAAGACCTGAGACTGAATAAAAAGGACAAAGTAAGCTGAGCTTCATCTCTCTCTGCTTCCTTCCTACAGACACAAAGAGAGTAGACACTCGCCTGCCACCATGCCTTTCCCACAGTTTGGATGCTCTCTTAGCATTCTAGTGCTTTGAAGGGACACCATGATCACAGCAACTCTTACAAAGAAAAACATTTAGTTGGGGCTGGCTTACAAGTTCAGAGGTTTAGTCACAGTGGGAAATATGGTGGCATGCAGGCCAACATGGTGCCAGAGAGGTAGATGAGAGTTCTGCATCTGGATTGGGAGACATCAGAATGAAAGTCCATCTTCAGTGATGCACTTTCTCCAACAAGGCCACATCTCTTAATAGTGAGACTCCCTATGAGCCTGGGGGAGGAGGGATTCATTTAAACCACCACACTCGAGTCTCTGGACCCCATAGGCTTGTGACCATATCATAATACAAAAAAAAAAATGCATTCAGTCCAACTTTAAAAGTCTCATAGTGTATAAGAGTCTCAAAAATATTTAAAAGTCCAAAGTCCTCAAAATCTCTTCTGAGATTCATGCAGTCTCTTAACTGAAAACCCTTGTGAAACCAAAACCAAAAAGCAGGCCACATACTTCCAAAATACAATGGCTCAGATTATATATTACCATTACTAAAGGGAGGAACAGGAACACAATGAGGAAATACTAAAGCACACAGGATTGAAAACCAGCTGAGGCAGCTTCAAAGTCTGCATCTCCATGTCTGATGTCCATGTGTGCTTCAGATCTTCAGCTACTTTCAGCTTTGTTGACTGCAATGCATTTTTCTCTCTTGGGCTCCTTCTACTCTCTATTAGGAGTTTTCCTTGGCAGGTATCCCACAACTCTGGCACCTCCAATAATTTGGGTTCTCCAGCACAATACAGGCTTCACTTTCATAGTTTCATGCAATGTCTTCTCTGGGCCTCCATGAAAGAACACCTCTGAAACACACCTGGACTCAGCAGCCTCCTTAGCCATGGAGGGAGATTCTGTAATCCCTTTCTTCTAGCCTTGACTCTAAAGCTAGAACCAAGCAGCCAAAACTTCCAAGTTTTTCTGTTTGCTGAGACTGGAATATGTCCCCATTGTTCAAATATATATATTTTACCAACTCTCTGTTTTCAATAGTTGCCTAAGCTTGGCTATCCTGGAACTTCCTTCTATAAACCAGGCTAGCTTCATACTCAGATCTGCCTGCCTCTGCCTCCTGAGTGCTTGGATTAAAGATATGTAACACTACATTAACCCCTAAGTTTTTCTGTATTTTTTTTTCACAAGTTTAGCTGAGTGGGGTTTTGATCTGAGGCCACCACTCCCTTTATTCTATTTAGTACCAGGCTTTTCTTTAATCTATTTATCTCCTTAAATACAGGACTTAGCTCCATTATACTTTCTGGTTCCCCTTTTCTTCCTGAATTGTACATTTTGTATTTTTCCTTGCTTAACTTTCTTCTTTTCATTATACATCTGCATAAAACTAAGCACTAATAACCACACAATACTAAGCTGTTTTGAAATTTCCTCTGCCAATGCTGTTAATCTAAAAACTCTTTATTTTAGCCTCAGGCAGAATTCTTAAGAAAAGAGAAGAAAATAGCTATATTCTTCACCCGAATATCATAGCATACTAATATTATTTTCCTCTGAAATCTTTTGTGTCAGGCCAGCATAATCTACATTGCTCTTGCACCACTGTCTTCCCTGCTTCTACTAGTGTGGCCCATTAAACCCTACGTAAAGCATTCAGCTGCATTCATAATTCGAAGTCCCAAATTCCACATTCTGCCAAGAACCATGGTCAGGTCTATCAAAGCAATACCCGACTCCTGGTACCAACTTTTACTGTAAAGAGACACCATAACAATGGTAACTCTGATAAAGGAAAACATTTCATTGAAGCTGGCCTATAAGTTCAGAGATTTAGTTCACTATCATTATGGTGGGAATCATGGCGTCATGCTGGTAGACATGGTACTGGAGAAGTAGCTGAGAGTCCTACATCTGAATCCAAAAGCAGCAGGAAGAAAGAGACACTGGGCCTGGCTTGAGCATTTAAAATCCCAGAGCCCACTGTCATTGGCATTCCACATAGCCTAATTGTGTTACTACCTATGAGCCTATGGGGCCTCCTTATTCAAACCACCACAGTAAATCCTCAAATTGTGAGGCTAAATTAACCCTTTCTTCCTCCAGTTTCCTTAGTTAGGGGTTTTGTCATGGCAATGAAAACAGTGCCTAATAACTATATTAACCTCATAAGACTCCAAAAAGAAGTCTTCCTCTCACCTTAAAACTGATTATACTTCCTCTACATCCTTCCTACTACCCAACCTTGAGACTTAGAAGTTTGTTTCTACTGTTTATCTTCTTTGTTAAGTGGGACACAGAGTCCCAAGAAAATAAGGACTCTTGCCTGATTTGTTTTTATAGTCTTTCATAAAGTGGTATTGGAAGCTCTTAGTAAAATATTTGATAATGGAAAAATCAATGAGTGATATATCTCTAAAAATGTGTTAAGCCTGTAGCCTGCCACTGTTTTTCTTAATTACTATTTCAAATGCCATAAGATCTTCAATGAATTGGTAGCTAAGATATACCTATTATACTCCCCAAAACATAGGTTATTGCTGACTTCAGGATTCACTGAAGTGACCATAATCAAGAGCAAGCTGATCACAGTAGTGTCCCAAGCTTGGCTTTCTGGAAACATAAGGCTGTGCAGGATATAGATTACAGCACTCATAGTGCTCAATGCCTTTATCAAAAACCTAGAGAAATCCCATACAAGAGACCTAACAGCACAGCTGAAGGCTTTAGAACAATTAGAAGTAAACTCACCTAGAAGGAGTAGACAGCAAGAAATAATCAAATAGAGCTGACATCAATACAATAGAAACATAGAGAACAATTCGAAGAATCAATGAATCAAAGAGTTGGTTCTTTCAGAAAGTCAACAAGATAAATAAACTTTATCCAAACTAACCAAAAAGCAGAGAGAGAGAATCCAAGTTAACAGAATCAATAATGAAAAGGGGGACATGACAACAGACACCCAGGAAATCCAGAGAATTATACTTTGAAAATTCTATACTACACTAAAATGAAAAACCTAAAAGAAATGGACAGCTTTCTGGAGAGGTACCACTTACAAAAATTAAATCAAGATCAGATTAAAGACCTAAACAGACCTATAACCCCAAAGGAAATTGAAGTTGTTATTAAAACTCTCCCAAATCAAAAAAGCCCAGAACTAGACGGTTTCAGTTAAGAATTCTAACAGATATTCAAAGAACTAATACCAATACTCCTCAAACTGTTCCATACAGTGGAAACTGAAGGAACATTGCCAAACTCTTTTTATGAGGCTACAATCACCCTGATACCCAAGCCACCCAAAGATGCAACAAAGAAAGAGAATTACAGACCAATCTCCCTCATAAACATTGATGCAAAAATACTCAATAAATTTCTGGCAAACTGAATCCAACAACATATCAAAAAAAAATCACCCATCACTATCAAGTAAGCTTCATCCCAAAGAAAGTGGGAAATACCCTCCAATGAATTGGCATAGGTGACCACTTCCTAAATATAATACCAGTAGCACAGACACTAAGAACAACCGTTAATAAATGGGACCTCCTGAAACTGAGAAGCTTCTGTAAAGCCAAGGTCATTAAGACAAACTGACAGCCTAAAGAATGGGAAAAGATCTTCACCAACCCTACAAGTGACAGAGGACTGATCTCTAAAATATATAGAGAACTTAAGAAACTACAGCCCAAAACCCTAAATAACCCAATTAAAAAATGCGGTTTAGAACTAAAAAGGGAATTCTCAGCAGAAGAATTACAAATGGCTAAAAGGCACTTAAAAAATTGTTCAACATCTGTAGCCATCAGAGAAATGTGAATCAAAACAACTTTGAGATACCACTTACACCTGTCAGAATGGCTAAATTCAAACAGCCTATGCTGGAAAAGATGCTGAGCAAGAGGAACACTCCTCCATTGTTGGTTGGAGTGTAAACTGGTACAGTCATTCTGAAATGCAGTATGGTGGTTCCTCAGAAAACTGGGAATCAATCTCCCCAAGGATCCAGCAATACCACTATTGGGCATATACCCAAAGGATGCACATTTGTACCCCAAAGGGAGTAACTCAACTATGTTTATAACAGCATTATTCACAATAGAAAGAACTTGGAAGCAACCTAGATGCCCCTCAACTGAAGAATGGATTAACAAACTGTGGTATATCTACACAATAGTATACTACTCTGCAGAAAAAAAAATACCTTCTAAAATTTGCAGGCAAATGGATGGATTTGGAGAATATCCTCCTGAGTGAGATATCACAAGCCCAGAAAGATAGGCATGGGGTGTACTCACTCATAAGTGGACTTTAGACAAAAAGCAAAGATACCCAACCTGCAAACCACAATCCCTGAACAGCTTTGCATCAGAAGGAACTTAAGAGAGACATCCAGAGATTCCCCTAGGAAGAGAAAATAGAAAAGATCTCTTTGACAAATTAGGATCAGAATGGTCTGCAACCAAGAAGAGGTGAGAACAAATTATGAGAAGAGATGGTTGAGTGAGAGGAGCAACAAAGAGGGAGAAAAAAAAGAGATGAAGATCTTGATAGAGGATAACAATGTGGGGTTGGAAAGAGGCAGGTGCTAGGGAAACCTCCAAGAACTCACAGGATGTCCCTGGCTAGGTCTCCAACCAATAATGGAGAGGGTGCCCAAAAAGGATTTCCCCTATAATCAAATGAACAACCACCCTATGGGTCATCATAAAACCTACATCCAACAATGAGTAGAGGTATAGGCAGTGATTCATGGCTGAGCACTGGGCTGAGCTCCTGGTCCAGCTGAGAACAGGGGAGGAGAGTCTGTATGAGCAAGGGGATAAGGATTATGAGGAAAATTTCCACAGTGATGGCTGACTGGAGCTCTAGGGAGCTCACTGAATCAAGAACAGCCACTGGGGAACCAAAGAGCTAGGCCCTCCAAGTATAGGCAACTGTGGATTGATATGGACAGTATGTGGTGCCCTGAGGGGTAGGATCAGACTGTGTTCCTGTGTGTGGGCTGGCACCTTGGAGCTCATTCTCTGCATTGGATCTCCTAGCCCAGTCTTGATATAGGGATGAGGAAATCGGATTTGCCTTGAGTGGATGTGCCACACTGAGCTGACCCACCTTGGGACTTCTTGCCCTTTTGCGGGAGGGGATGAGGGGTTGGGAAGGAGGGAGGCTGACCGGGAAGGGTTGGGAGGAGGGAAGAAAGCAGGAGCAGGAGGATACATGGATAAGAAAAGACTTTTTTATAAGTAAAAAATTAAATTTTAAAAAATCAAAGGATAACAGCTAAATATACTTAACACTACAATCTATTTATTGTTTATTGATTCCATTTATTTACTAACTTTAGAAATGAATACTGAGCTTGAAAAATACATATCTTGAGTTCAGACACCTCCTTGGGATGCTGTGGTAAAATTACTATTTTTATTCTAATTTTCTTGTAATAAAAACATGTAAAACACAAAAAAAATGCAAGTATACAGTTAGTGGTTGAAAATTAATTTAAACGAAATTCTTGCTTTTTAAATTATGTGTACATATAGGGTGGCACATATGTATTTATGGGCTCAGGTGCCTGAACAGGCTAGAGACATCTGATCCCCCATGGAGCTGAAACTATAGGCAGAATTATAGGTGTGAGCCACTGAATGCAGCAGTGGAAACTGAACTTGAGTTCCCTGCAAGAACAGCAAGTACTTCTAAGCATTGAGCCATCTCTCAGCCAGCCCCAAAATTATTTTTAAAGAATATCAAAATGTGTTTTGTTTACATATTAAGCTAGTCTTCTAGCATTCTTTGCTCACTTTTTGTAGACCCATCGATGAATAAATGGTTGTAGCTTGAGAAAAACACTGCTACTTAAAATAATAAGATGTTTGATACTCAGCTTTTGGTCTGGGCATGGTAGAGAGCAGTAAGGTCTGCGGCAAACTATACAGTATAAGTTCTGAACACAGGAGTAAATGGCTAATTGTGATAGGTATTTTCCATTCAGTTCTCCAAGATGGACCTTTCCAACCTCCTTACTGCTATCCTGTGCCCTTTGAGCCTAACTTTTATCAGCTCCCTCCAGGAAATCACTTGATTTCACTTGACTTCTAGCTGCTAGGATCACATGACCCTGGGGAACAAGAGCAGTCTATCATAGATTCAGGAAGGGAGGTTTCTTTGAAATCTTCCTGGAGGAGTCCACATAGCTGGTTGTGTCCTTGCTCCCCTGAAGTTACAGCTCACGCAGACAGACTTTATCACATGTACTGGCTATCTGATGCCACTGCTTCTCCTTCATCTGGCTCCTCCGGGATTGCAGACATACTCAGTCAGTTGAAGGAGATCCCTCTTTATTTTGTAGTTTCCATACACTGTATATCCATCCACTTTAAAACCAGCCCTTTCTTGTTTCCTCAAACTTCTCAGTTCACTTTTACTTATTTTCCATTTATTTTATTAACCATTTATTTTCCACCTAAGCACTAGCAATACATGACTCTTATGAGTTCCACGTCATTAACTTTTCCTAGATTCTGGATAGAAAGCCAGTTTCCATGTTTCTTAGTCATGCAAGAAGAAATTAGAAAATAAAGTATAGAAAATGAGCATTCAAAAGTAAAAGTACGGCATCTGGAATGATAGCTCTGTGGTTATAAGCACTGTCTGCTTTTGCAAAGGGCTCAATTTCAGTTCCCAGCAAGTACCCATGTTGCATAGGTTCCAACTGCCTTTAGTTCCACCTCTAAGAGACCTAGCTCCTTCTTCTGGCCTCTTTGGGTATCTGAACTCATATGAACACACCTAAATACATAGTTAAAAATAAGAAAATCTATTTTTTAAAGCAAAATTAGTGTTCACATTTTTCATTGTCTAAGACATTGCAAATATAATGGCTTGAAACCAAGCAGAAGTCACTGATCTTTAGTCCAAGCACTTAGAGTTAGGATCTCTATCAGTTTAAAGCCAGCATGGTCTACACAGTGAGTTTCAGTACAGCCAGGGGTACAACAGAGAGACACTGTCTTAAAAAATAATTTAAAATAGAACTGTGGTTTGAGATATGTCCAAATGAGCAGAGTATTTAGTAGTTAATGGCCAAGTTATTACCAAAGAAGAGCAAAGGACATAAGTATCAATTCACCTCAGTTTCTTGAAATGAGTCTTTGAGATATTATGATTTTTTCAAAAGCTTTCTAATAAGTTATTGAATTTTTATATACACATATAAGCTATATCTCTTTTTATCTCAATGATCTTAACATATCTGTAATTAAATATGAGAGCATTGCCCTTTTATGTCTCTAGCAGCACTTCTTAAGCAATCTTTCCTAAAGTTAGGATAGAATTCTGTTATAATACTTCAGCTAGTACAATGCACTTGCTGAGCCTCGCTCTAAGTGGGAGAAGCTATGTTAAGTGAAGCACTGAAATCCTGTTGCCTCCCACATACCTCAAGGGACCATAGTTTTCTCATTTTTAATATGTAAAGATCTCAAAGAATGTTCTAAGCTACAGTGGTTACCTAACCTTCAAGATATAAATAAATATCCAATGCTAGGAAACTGCACCACACAGTAATAATAGACATATAAAGCTTGTTGTATATTCATTTAGAAGAGAAACAACAGGGAGAAAATATCTTCTATTTGAGGAAGTAGATATTAGGAAGAAGTCTTGAGTGTGTGTTGGTTATTTTTTGTTGTCGTTGCTATAAAAAATATCTACAAAAGTCATTTAAGGAAAGACAGATTTATTTGGACTTATTGTAGGGTATTCACTAGAGAAGACCATTCTGATGTGAATGTAAGCTCATATACAGTCTTTATTAGCCATATACAGAGACTACACTGGATGTTGGAGATAGATGCCAATGTGGTCCTGTGTCTTTCTCAGGGTGAGCTTTGAAGCACATATACAAAAAAAAATCTGGGTTGGCATACTTCAGTTAACAAGAACAGTTAGCCTGAAGTGAAACCACAGAAGCCCCAAAACAAGGTGAGTAAGTACACTTAGAGACTTTCCCAGAATTATGGCCTTTGATTGACAGGGTCTTTGTTTTCATTTTGACAGGGGTGGTATTATCTCCATGCCGAGTTTTATGGCCTGAATGGCACTTTCATCATGGACTCAGTTGTGCTAAGGTCTGGACCCTGTTACAGATTCGCAGTTTGAAGTTATAATCCACCATGGCAGGAAAGACATGGCATTGAAGGCATGGGGCAATTAGTTGTTCAGACTTAATCTGTGATCAAGAAAAGAAAGATAAGTCTTATTCTTTCTAAAAATTTTCACTGCCAAGCTAAATAGCCTATTATTTTTAAATTTGGCCTTACTTGAGTTCTGAATAAATAAAAAGAATTAAGTCAAATTTTTCTGCTAGAGTATATTATAAATGGCCTTATTTCAGGAATGCAATATAAATGTTACTTAGTCTCATTTCTGATAGAGTCCTTATTGAGTGACTGTTACCAAGAATCAGAAAGATATGGAAGCTGGTGCTCAGCTCACTTTCTCTCCTCTTCTATTGAGTTTCAGACCCCAGCCTATGGAACTATGCAAAATTTAGGGTCAGCCATTCCACTCAATATAGTCACTGTCTCACATACATAGGGATTCTAGATCCTCCTGAGTTAATGATCAATAACTAATTGATCAGTATTAATTAATAACAAATTGGCCAGTATCTTAGTTCAAGTTTCTATTGACTGGTTTTGTGTCCAATTGACAGAAACTGGAGTCATCAGAGAGGAAGGAGCCTCAGTTGAGGAAAAGCCTCCATAAGATCCAGCTGTAAAGCATTTGCTCAATTAGTGATCAGTGGGGAAGGGCCAACCCCATGGTGGGTGGTGCCATCCCTGGTAAAGTGATCCTGGGTTCTATAAGAAAGCAGGATGAGCAAGCCATGGGAAGCAAACCAGTAAGCAGCATCCCTCCATAGCTTCTGCATCACTAGGATCCTGCCCTGTTTGAGTTCTTGTCCTGACCTCCCTCACTAATGAACAGTAATATGGAAGTGTAAGACAAATAAATCCTTTTCTCTCTAACTTGCTTTTGTGGTCATGGTACTTCGTTGCAGCAATAGACACTGAGTATACCATCAATATTTCTCATGGTTCTGGACACAGGAAGTCCAATATCAGGGTACCAGTGTGTTGGATTCTAGAGAACCTCTCTTTCAGTTTGCACACTGCCAACTTCTGTGTCCTTTTTAGCAAAAGGCTCTCTCTATTTTTCTGTCTCTCTCTTCCTTCCTCACAAAGGCTCTAATCCCACCTTCATGACCTAGTTACCTCCCAAAGGCTCCATCTACAAAAACCATCAGGTTTCAAATTCTGGTTCCTCATTAAAATGTGTAGAGCAACATTCAATCTATACCAGTCAGGTTTAATGCAGAATTTTTGTGACAAATTTCTTCAGAGAGTGCTCTCAGCAAAAAATTCTAAGGATCAGGAAACAGGCATCACAGGCGAAAAGTTGAGCAAAAATATGAATTCAGCTAATACTCAGTGTCAACATTGTCCTGGAACAGAACAGCAGTGATGATACCATCCTGAGCTCAGAGAGATGGGCGTTTGTTGACTTTATCTTAGTCACTAGTTGGTAGAGGGTCTCCTCTCTACCCTCCCTTCCTGTGGACCATTTGGTTGTATTTCTCTTAAGGACCCAAAACATATCTCTGGAATATTTGCTGGTACACAAGATGTAGCATCTAAATCATGCAGCAGCTGAAGGATAAATTCTTCCGGGGACACCAGGGATAGGCCAGGGACAAGCATCAGAAATAGGTCTGACCATTTCTTCAAGCCTAGCGATTCATTGAGAATAAATGGGGCATAAAAGAGTGTGCTTCGTGGACCAGACCCTATGACCATCCCTCTCCACTTCATGAGGCCCTAATCATTTCAGCTATGACATCACCTAAGTAACAATATCAGGACAGGGTCCATTGGAGGAGCACTCTCAGTTTAACTCTTCACCCTTACACAGACCCAAATTACTTTAAAACAGAAGCCTCAGCTGTACCTGGTGCTATAATTCATGCACTCAGAAGACTGAGACAGGAGAATTAACAGTTTGAGACCAACCTCAGATACCTAGTAAAATCCTATCTTTTAAAAAAAAACATTCTAAATAGAAATATAAAATAATTAAAAAATGCACAGAAAAGGAAGGAAACAACCAAATGCATAAGCCTTTAGCTAAGTGCCTATTGTACCAGCCACTTACCAGGCTTGCAAGTGAGCAACCAGCCTCTGCAACGTGACAGCATCCTATCTCAGAACAACACAATTACAGGGGTCAGGCATACAAACATCAGTCAAAGCCTAGGGAAGTGTCTGGGGCATGAGTATTCTCCAATAACCTTGAAAAATTACACCAACTGCAACTAGCCATCCTACTTCCCAGCTTTATAACCCTTTGACCCCAGGGGATCCTGATTACCCCCTCCCCACCCCCTTTTTTGTGAGATTAGCTAATTTAAAGAAAAGTTTATGGTCCCCATGGTGGTTTTAATAAAAATACATCTATAGGCTCATAGGCTTGAATAATTGGTCCCCAGTGAATGGAACTGTTTGGGGAAGGTAGGAGACATGGCCTTGTTGGAGGAGGTATATCACTGGAGGTGGACTTGGAAGTTTCAAACACCCACGCCGTTCACAGTTCCTCTCTCTCTCTCTCTCTCTCTCTCTCTCTCTCTCTCTCTCTCTCTCTCTCTCTCTCTCTCTCTCTCTCTCTCCTTCTTCCCTCCAGTTAATGCCACAGATCAGATGTAAGCTCTCAGCTGTTGTGCCAGGATCATGTCTACCTTCCTGCTACCATGCTCTCTGCCATGATGGTCATGGACTCTACTACCTTCTGAGACTTCGAGCCCCAACTAAATGTGTTCTTTTTAGACACATTGGTGCCTTCACAGCAGTAGAAACGTAACTAAGATAGTCTGTGATCCTGAAGTAATAGTTTTTCTTTCTTACAGCATAAAGTCTTTTTTTTTTTATTGAATTTTAATTTTGAACTTTGCCAATTATATGTTATAGTTGCATTTGCTTATTCCATTTTTATTACCAAACAGTAAAATTACCTTTTATTTATTGTTACAGGCAAAATAAAAACTAACATGATCAGAATTTAATCTTTTTTTTTTCTTTTTTTTAATTATTATTATTATGAACAAAGAAGTCATGCTTTCTATCCCTGTATATCCTTATTCAAGGTCCCTTCACCCTCCCGCCACATCAGGTCATTTTTTTCTTCTCTACAACTCCCCACCCCCTCCCTGGGGAGGCAGCAGACAGTCCCATGGTCCCACTGACCCAATATAGCTTAGTTCAGTCTCCACTCCTGGCAGATCCAGTTTTCTCCCCCCTCCCTCAAGAGTGAGTCAGGTGTTCCTTTAGGTGTAGTGGGATCCGAAGAGTCAGTCCAGGGTGTTTCTGATCCCAAGCTGTTCAGTGGTTGTGGTTTGCAGCTTGGGAACAGCATAAAGTCTTTTAGGTAACATTCCCACCAAAGTACACAGTTCAGAAGCCCAAATGGCTCTTTGTCTTGAGTGCTTGTCTCATGGGTGTTTACCATGGCAACTCAGACAAGACCGTAAGCATCCATCATCGACTATCTTACTGTATGAAGGGAGAAGAAAATGCAAGCCTGGCCCTTCTTATACTCATGGCTTTCATACTTCTAGACTCGTCTTCTAGATGTCATTAGTTAATCTTATGGACCTTCTAAGATGCAACCATGTTGATTCAATAATGTTTCTAAAACTAACTTCTATTTTCCAAGGAAATGAAATAAAGGACAATTTTCAAACAGATCAAGCCTCATCAGAAATTAAAATCATTTTTTAAAAAACCCAATTACTTATGAAAGACATAAAAGAAAGGAGGCATGGCTATAACACAAGAACATAGCAAATTATCACCTGTGAGCTTTGTATTCATCAAAGAACTTGTTTTTTGTTTTTGTTTTTTTACTTTCTCTAAGATGAAACACATTTGAGAAATAGTTAAATAGCCCTCATTTTTTATAAAGGTATTTTAGGGATTATTCCACTAGTATTAGATGAGGTCAGCAGGCAAGGAGCTATGTACAAAATAAAATAACTGTAGAAACTGCAGCCTTGTCCTTCCCCCTCCCCCTCACCACCGTGTCTTCCGGTCACCAGAATGTGCTTTTGTGCTTTATCTCGTTGAAGTGGCTTTTGAGTTTCTTCCCATTCTACTAGAAACTAAGGTGCAGAGGAACTTCTCAACTGCTTCACACGCACAGTCTCATTCTCAAAAAACATTGGCTGCATTATATGATGTGCACTATGTTGAAACTCACCAGCATTCACATGGGTTTCTCAAGAGGATCGTGGAAAAAAAATACCCTAAAAGAGCTCTGCAACACTATACTATGATTTGGGAAGAGAAAAGGGTCATCTCATTTCATACATATTCTATGAACTTCATAAATATTAATAAAATGCATTTAAAATCTATACCACAACACAGAGTAGGCTGTTAGCTCCCTTCCTCCATCCCCACATCTGAGTGAATCTACTCCAATCTCTGCCCAGAGTGGAGTGTACCATCCTTTGCTTTGTTAAGTAAATGCCTGCTTAATGTATCCTTGTCTCCTCTGAATCCTTTCCTTCAAAGAGACAAGCAGCAACAACACAAACACAAACAAAACAAACACAAAGGCTGGTCCAGCAGATAAAGGCACTTGCCTCCAAACTGGACATTTTGATGCTAGCCCTTGAATACAAATGAAAAGAAAAGAAGAAACTGTCCTCTGACCTCCTCAGTGCAATGGTACACATGTGTAAGCATGTATGTGAATGCATGTGCACAAAATAAATAAATGTAAAAAGAAAAAGAGATGAGAACTAAGTTGAACCCTTTGCCTGGTAACAGTGTCCGTGCTGGAAGGTACTGCCAAAAAGGAGTCATGACTTCTCATAATATTACTAGATCACGGTTGAGCCCCATTTTCTTATGCCTACACCCCACCCTCCTGTTTGGGCTAACAGCGATTAAACTCATGATGTGTGTGAATTACCAACACATCTGCCCTGCAAACAGTTGGTTTTAATCACATTACACTAAGTTGAGAAGGACAATTATAGATATTTATTATTTCCACCTTTTTCATAATAACTAAATTCTGTCTCCTAACCTTGTAGGCAGAAAAGGAGGTACAAAAAAATATGTCTCCTCCTGAACATGATGTACCTTTTATAACCTTTGGGGAAAATGTGTGGCATCTGGCAGATAGTTGCAACTTAGTGGGTGTATAATTACCTCTTTAAAGATTGGTAGATATGTTAGTCATCTAAGCATATCCACTTAATGGATGGATGATGGTTTAATCTTACCTGTCCACTTGATGAACTCTAGAGTCAGTGTGGAATGGAGCTTCTATGAGAGAAGGCTTGTGGGTGTTCTAGATTGAGTTCACTGGAGGGAAAATTAAAAATGATGGCAGTTCCAGGAACTGGGTCCTGGGTGAATGTGACGGAGAGAGCATTGAAGCAACCATTGTTCTGTTCTTAACTGCAGGAGAAATGTGAGCAGCTGAGTCATGCTCTGCCCACTGTGACCTTCCCACAGTGATGGACAACAATAAATCCTTGTCAATAAGGATGGTCCTCATTGATGAAGAACAGTAAATCCTTCCTTCCTAAGTTGCTTTTGTTGAGGTATTTTCAACACAACAATGAAAAGATTGACTCATGTAGCATCCAATCATTTTTTCTTAGTATCATTTAAGTTTGACAATAAAACACTAGTTAAGGCTCTGGATAGAAAAGAGTTTACAAATATAAGCCAAAGACCATTAAGTACTGTTGAGAAAGCTGGCTTGGGCCTGGGGTGGAGACTTGAATTTAGAGGAAATTCTAGAACTTTTCCAGACAGATAAGCAGCACTTACTGTGTTTAAATTCATTGCATGAACATGATTTGTGAACATTTGCTACCCTCTGAAAGTTTGGAATTTTGTTACATACTAGGTCCTCATAGAATCAGTCCTCAATTTAAAAAAAAAAAAAAAAAACCACCTTGGACACTGAGTCTCTAACAATATTCCCTAGTAAACTCAGTTTCACAGGTATCCTCACAAACCATTGCTGGGGGCATGACACATAAATCCAATTCTTAAACTTACTTTATGGTACAGATTCCATCCAGGAGGAAAAGGATGGAAGTGAGTATTCGCCTCTCATTTTAAGGGCATTTCCTAGAAGATTCAGACAATAATGCATCTTAACTCTCCCAGTGATCAGAAAATAGTTGACTACACCACATGCAAGAAAAGCTAGTAATTACAGTGTATATTATAGCTAGCATAACCTAAGCTAAAAAGGAAACATATATCATTGAAGGATAGAGACTGGCTATTGGGGGCAATTTTTGTTCAAGAAGAGAAGTTTCTGCAGATCTCATTAGGTTGATAAAATTGAGGGACCAGGTCTGAAATCATTAACTATAATTCACTAATATGAGTCTTTGCACAACAGATTAACAAGAAAGACTGCTCATTGACTCATTGAAAACAACACATCAAAGCCTTATATGGTAGTGTGGTAGTGTGATGCTACCATATATTACAAAAAAAACAAAAAAACAAAAAAACAAAAAAAAAAACTAGGCATGTCTCTTCTGTTTATCTAGTTTGGGTTTTTATTGCTGTAAAGAGACATCATGGGTTTGGAGAGATGGCTCAGTGGTTAAGAGCACTGAGTGCTCTTCCAGGGGACCCAAGTTCAATTCTCAGCACCCACATGGCAGCTCACAACTGTCTGTAACTCTAGCTTCAGGGCAAAACACTACTGTGCATAAAATAAAAATAAATAAATAAATCTTTTTTTTTAAAAAAAAAAAAAAGAGAGACACCATGATTACAACAACTCTATGAAGAAAACATTTAACTGGGGTGGCTTGCTTACAGTTTCAGAGGTTCAGTTCATCATCATGATGGGGAGCATGGAGGCATGCAGGTGTGGCGCTGTTGCTGAAAGTCACGTGGAGGGAAGCTTGAGCAAAAGAGACCTCAAAGCCCACCCCCACAGTGACACACTTCCTCCAAGAGGGCCACACCTACTTCAACAACCTTTATTCCAATAGCGCCACTTTCTTTGGGGACCATTTTCTTTCAAACCACCACAGTGAGATCCTGTATGTAGACCAGGCTGACCTCAGACTCACTGAGATCCTCCTGCCTCTGCCTCCTGAGTGCCAGGATTAAAGGCATACTCCACCACACCTGGCTCCCAGGCCCAAAATCTTAGCACTTGGATGCAAAGGCAGGAGGCCTGAGGAATTCAAGGCCATCTGTAGTTCAGTAAGAAATTTGAGTCTGACTTGGGCTATGAGATCTTGTCTCAAAAAACAAAAAACCAACCCTCAAAACAACAATAACAATAATAGGTTATTGTTATATATTATTATAATATATATTATATATGGCATAAGAAAGGGGCCCATGAGAGGAGAAGAAGAGATCTTAACTGGGAAGAGGAAGATAGTGGAGCACATGTAACATGCTCGTGCTGGGATTCCTCTTCTGTCTCATATGGTGCCTTCGGTTTATGAGTTTTATTTTCCAGCTCTTCATTCTTCTTGTATTATTATTTTTTTTTGAGACTGGCTTCTTTCTCCATCGATGGAATTTATCCTAGCTTCCCTTCCCTCATAGGCAAATTCTACACACTATTGCTTCTCTATTACTGCTTAACATTATATTTTTCTCCTCATATTTCACAAAATCTGAAGTTGATCAGATATACAACCCTTCCCTTAAAACAATAGATCAGACACCAAGTGTGGTGGTGGCTTGAACAAGAAATGCCCATATGTATGAGGTGGGGGGAGAGAAAGAGAGAGAGAGAACTATGAATAAAAAAAAGTCCAAGAATCTAGTAATTGGCCAGTCTCAGGAGGCTGCCTGTCTCAGTTGGTCTTCAGTATATGCTGGAAACCTGAGGATGTGGACTCCAATACCAGTGAAGAAACAGATGCCCTGACAAGGCAATGGCAAGCAGAGGAATGAACACACCCCACTTCATATTCCATTGTCCTTTCAACAGAAGCTGTGGCCCCAGATTAAAGGTGTGCCTTCCCACCTCAGGGTCAGGATCAAAAGCTTGTTGTCTTCTTGCCTCAAGAACTGGATCACATGTGTGTCCTCCATTTCTGGATTATAGTCCATTCCATATTTAGTCAATTTGACAACCAAAAATAGCCATCACGCTATAGATTTCTTTATTTAAAAAATCAATTGGATATTGAGAGTTTCTGGTTAGATTGTATACAAGTAGTTTATCAAACATATGATTAAAAATATTTTTCCAGGCTATATATAGCCTGGGGATATAGCTCAGTCATGTGATGTCCCAGGCTCAATCTCCAATGCCACAAAGGTGTCACACAACAAACAACCCCTAACACCTTGTAGATGTCTATGGCTAGTCCTTTTAGTCCAACAGTGCCATTCCTAGAAATATTCTGCCTTTTGATAAAATCTGTCAAGTTTATCATTTTTCCTTATGTTGATCATGCTTTTGATATGTCTCAGAAATGCTTTTCATATGTAAATATCATAAAGACTTTCTATTTTCCTCTAGACATTTGCAGTTTTAGGTTTATGATCCATTTTTATTCTATTTTTTTGTGTAAGGTTTAGTGTATAGATTGGTATCTATTAATTGTGCATGGAAATCCAGTTGATCCAGCACCAGTTGTTGAGAAGGTTCTCTTTACAATGAATTGCTTTGTCACATTAGACAAGATTTAATTGCATATAACATTTTTCTGAGTTTTTAAAGATTTCTGTGCTATTAATTTGTCTTTCCTTTCTCTAAAAATGTCTAGTAGCTTTAAATAAGTTGTGAAGGCTGGAGGGATGGCTCAGTGGTTAAGAGCACTGACTGTTCTTCTGGAACAGTTTGATTTTGATTTTGATTGAGTTTGATTCCCAGCATCCACATGGCAGCTAACAACTATCTGTAATTCCAAGATCTGACACCCTTACATGGTAGTTATATATGCAGGCAAAACACCAATTCACATAAAATAAAAATAAATATTAAAAAATGATTAAATAAGTCATGAGCTCTCTAAATTGGTTTCTCTTTAGCACTGAGCTGCCTATCTATGGTACCACCTTTCCCTTTACTTAAACATGAGAATCATTTGATTTATCTATCAAATAGCTTGAGAGCAGGCTTTGGCATTTCCTGCCTTTCAGTGGGTTGACTTGCTTTTAGTATTTATGTTAGGCTATCCCATGTTTCATGCCTGATGCTTTTAATGGATAACTTATCTCTTATTGTCTTGGTCAATCTGGCTATAAATTAATTAATTTAGTTTAGTTTATTTTTTCAGAGATTTTTATTTTTAATAATTATGTGTATGGGGGTGTGTATCGATGAGGATATGAGTGCAGATGCCCTGGAGCCAAGAGGAGACGGGTCCCAGCAGAGCTGGGCTTACAGGTGGCAGTGAGGCACCCAAGGTGGGTGTTGGGAGCCAAAACTGCGACTGTGCAAGCCCCAGGTAAACAGATTTGGACTCTACTATTTCCCTCTGGTTTGCTTGTCTCAGTTTCTACAATTGACTTTCTTCTGCTTGGTTTTGATTCAGTTTGCTGTTCTTTCCCTGACTAGAAGCAGAAACCTTTGTTTTAGAGTTTGGTTCTTGAAAAAAAAAAAAAGCATCCAACTATTTAATGCTTAGAGCCACCCCAATGATTTTGGTATACTATGCTTTTATTTATATTTAATTCCAAATATGTTATAGTTTGCTCAGTTATTTACTTTATTTTATGTTATTTTGCTATTTAACTTTTGCAATTAGGAATGCATCAGGCTTTTAAAATATTGATTGCTAATTTAATTTTGTTATTACAGGGAATAAACATGTACTTCTTATTTTTCCAATTAGTTAAAGCTTGTTTTATAGTCCACATTACACTCTACCTTGGTGAACAGTGTAGTGTGTTTGGTCATTCTCTGCCAGATTGCCCTCTCCTCTAAATCATCTTTAGGAACATGTTTGACAATATTGCTTGTGTTTTCTATACCTGATGTATTAGTGACTTCTATATTGTTGTGCAAGAACATCATGACAGGGGGCTGGAGAGACAGCTCAGAGGTTGAGAGCACTCACCGTTCTTCCAGAGGACCCGAGTTTGATTCCCAGCAACTACAAGGTGGCTCATGGCCATCTATAATGGCATCTGGTACCATCTTCTGTATACTGTATAAGTAATAAATAAAAACAATCTTTAAAAAAAAAAAAAAAGAGCATCACGGCATTTAATTGGCTTTACGGTTCCAGAGGGTGAGAGTCCATGACAGCAGAGTGAAGGCATGGAGACAGGAACACCTGAGAGCTCACATCTGGAACCTGCAAGCAGGAGGCGGAGAGCAATGGCTACAGCACTGCGGCTTTGAGACCTCAAAATCTGCCCCCAGTGATGCACCTCCTCCAATAGGGCTGCACCTCCTGAACCTTCTCAAACAGTTCTGCCCGCTGGGGACCAAGCATTCAAATGTATGAGTCTATAGGGGCCATTTTTTCACACATACCACCATATTTTGACTGATTTTTTAACTAATTTTGGGGATTACTGAGACAGGGGCATTGACATTTTCAACCTATTTGTCTCTACTTCTTCGAAGTTTTACTATTTTGTGACTTGGAGACTTTTATTACTGTACATACATTTGGATTGGCTATGTCTCCTTAGTGAACTGATCATCTTACTGACATAATCATTTCTACATGTCCCTCATCATTGTTCTTCTGAATTGTCTGATATTAATAAAGTCATATTAGCCTTCATTTGATTAGTATTTTTACAACATATTTATCACATTATATTTATTTTCTTAACTAGCATGAAGTAATTGTAAATATTAATATTGTCTAGGGTAGTATTTCAACTCAAGCATACTACATGGACTGATTAAATCCAGCTTTTCTTTATCTACTATTGATTTGATTCCTTCCTGATCCCTAATAATCACTACTCTAGATTTAAAACAAAATTATAGAGCTGGGAGATGTGGCTGAAACAGCACTTGCTGCTCAGTTATAAGGACATACACTTACACAGACACATGTATGCAGAAAATAATTATTAAAGTGATGGTGGCACAAACCTTTAATCCCAGCAATCGGGAGGCAGAGGCTGAGTTCAAGGACACCCTGGTCAGGATAGCTGGCACTATCCAAAGAAACCCTGTATTGAAAAAAAAAGAAAGAAAAATTAAGATTAAAACAAACCACATCATTTTCCATGTAGATAACAAATCATTGAATTTTGTTTTCTTAGAACAAATTATTTTTTGTTGTCTATTTTGTTTTTATATCCCAACCAAAGATGCTCCCCCATCCCAGGTCCTCCTTTCCACCTCCCCATCCACCCCTTCTTCTCGTTTCTCTTCAGAAAAGAGCAGGCCTCCCATGGATATCAACCAGCCATGGTATATCAAGTTGCAGTGAGACTGGGCACCTCCTCTTCTATTAAAACTAGACAAAGCAATCCTGCAGAACAAATTCTTTTTTAACATGGAAATCTACCTTCCCTGCCCCTAACACATCAAGATATGAGACATTAAAAATTCCTCAAAAACATAAATATGAGTAAACCATGCCAGCCTTCCCAGAAACCTGCCCAAAGCTTTTTAAATTTTAAATTCCAGTAAATAAGCAGAGTCCATGTGCAGATTTCTGAGTCACTTGCACAGTAGAAGTCCCTCATCCCAGGTACCCTACTCATCAAACATAAAAGGTCTCATTATCATTGAACTGCAGTCATTTTAGTTTCTAACTAATGAGCCCACCGTTGTGTTGGTTTCCACAACTTTGTGCTGTCTTAAAAAAAAAATTCCAGGCAGACTGCCAGAGAGAACGTGGATCACTTTGTTTCTTTTATCTCAAGGTCACAGTATCCATTGTGCAAACCTAGGAACAGTTTCTTTACATTTCTATCTAGATTAGCAGTTCTGTGAGAAGCAGAGGCCAATATTCATTCCTTTACAATGGATGGAGTAAAAACAAAAATCCTTTCGAGATGCAATGGGTAAGTATTTTGTATTCTGTTTCTACAGTCAATACCTAAAGTCTACTATCACTCAACTTTATGTATTAATTATCCTAGAAATGATACAATTCTGCCAATTTTGAATTCTTACTTGTGGTGACAGTTCCCTGTGATTTTGATGTTAGAATATAAACTGTTCTTTAGTGGATTGTGACATGTGATGATTCAATTTTTCAACACTTGCCAGACTTTTCTCCCAAAAGAATTTGTAGGGGGATAAGGGGTACTACCAACCTGGGTTCATTTTGGTCCACCTCCTAATTCTGAGATCAGTGGAGAGTTCGGCGTTGTGCCTTGTGTACTACTTGAGTTTTATCTCAGCCATTCTGATAGTATTTACCATCTAGATACTCCACTTACTGCTTTTATTGTTTCCTAATTGGTTACTGTTCTTTATTCCGAGTTTAGTGTACTGTGCACCCCACTCTCTGATGAAGATCAACCTTAGACTTTTTGCTTCCCAAGCAAGCAGTATACCACTGAGCTATGGATCTTGAAACCTTTATTTGTTTTATGTTTTTTGTTTTGATTTTCTGTGGAGAAATTTGGGGGATTTTTTTTAAAGCCTCCTTCCACCAAAAAAGAAAAATTAAATCATTGATATTCTGCAAATTCACAATTTTTCTGGCATCTGGTTAGCAGGTTAAATCAGCTTAAGGCTCCTGAGGGAGGGAAGAATTAGGGATTTTATAGTTCCCAGGAGTCCCAGAGAAGTCTTCCATTTTAGCATATGCTCATATAATAACATCAGAGAATTTATGGAGAACATATAAACTATGGGTCACAAAACGTGTACATGGTCTAAAAGTCTTACAGAGCCAAATGTGGTGGCCCACATCTGTAATCCTAGCACTCAGGAGGCTGGACAGAAGTACTGCAGATGCAAAAATCTGGGTTACATGGAGTCTACCCCATCCCTTCCAAATCTTGCAAAGAAAATATTGCAAACAAAATCAATGAAAGCACATTGCAGGATTTTCAAAGCTGACAGATCTGATTTTAATATTTTAAGAGCTTTCATATCAGAAAACAAAAGCAGTCAGGTGATAGTGACACATACCTTTATCCCAAATATTCTGGAGGCAGGTGAATCTCTGTGAGTTCAAGACCAGCTTGGTCTATAGAGTGAGTTACAGGACAGCCAAAGCTACAAAGAGAAAGCCTGTCTCAAAAATAACAACAAAAGAAAAAAAAAAGAAAAAGGAATAAAAGAAAAAAAATGAAAACAAAGGCAAAAATGGTGCAATTAAATTTTGTTTCTAAAGACTGAAATTATTACCATTATGTGAACTAGAATTTACACGAATTATCCACTATTACTCAACTCTTAAGTATAAATTGTCCCATGAAATGTTAACCAATAGCATTACAAAGCTAGCTTATTAGAGATATATTTTTAAGAATCAGAAGATCATAGTATCTACATATTTTTAGTGATGTTAGAAGCTGTAGCTGTAGAATATTGACTTCAGTACTTTCCAAAAAGAAATATTTCTTTCTTGCCATAGACAGAAGGTCACATCATCTTCAGGGAATATAGGAGTATTTCTTGCAACAATTAAAAAAATAGCTGAAACAAACAAGGAAACTAAAGATCTGTTGATGAGGTGAAATACAGCTCCATTGGTAAATGAAGGCAGAGAAGAGCTAGCAATTATGGAGGTTTTGCTGTACAGTTGGCAAGAAGCATAGCTGCTTGGAAACATGCCAGCTTGTGGTATCAGCTAAATTCTCTTCAGTACCAAAATATCTAAGTAATTCCTCCCCGAATCCCTGCATCATCCAAGTAACAGAGTATCAAAGAACATTTAGCCTTGTAAGAGAAGTTTCTTCCTAAGAGCAATTCTCTATGAAAATCAATAAAGCCGTTCCTGTAAATGAAACTGTAAGAGATCCAAACAGAAGTATAGAGACTGTTTAACCTCTGATCATTTTATAGACACAAGACCCTCACTACAGTTTAATTTCTTTACAGCCTGAGATAAGAAGAGGAATGACTATAAAAATATTTTGTGGCATGCAAACCTTTGGAATTCTCTGCCTCACGATAGCTAGTGGCTTCCAGAAGGATTCTACCTATTTGATTTTTAAAATTTACTCTTTATCCTCTAGACAAGTGGAGCAGCAATAACTGAGCAGATTGTTACCTTCAACAGAGACTTGGGTCAGGGCAAAAATATTTATATTTCACAGTGCTATGGGGTTTTGTTTTAAAATGATTAAAATATAAGTCTGTTGCACAGTTTTGCATATTTTCACTCTTAAAAATGATGAGAATAGAGTTTTCCTATATGTGTAAATATTTTTCAAATCAATTGTTCTGCAAGCATGTTGTTATATTTTGCTGAAATTGTATAAATGTTTTTCCTTCAGGTTTCTAGGGAAAACTCGTCAAAACCAAAGAAGATGAACATTTATTAGTGAAATTACTCTTTCAAAATCTTGGTATAAATTCTGATGAAACTGAAAAATAAGGGCAGAGTTTAAAAATTTCAGGCAATAAAATGGCTTTCTGCTCTAATTAGATTTCTGCTTTAATTTAATTATTAGCTTTAATCGTTAGGAGGCTTCATTTTTATTAAATTTCATTTTTAAAACCAGACTTTTGTATCTCTATATCACAAGGTTCAACAAAAAATATGGAAAATAATTTAGCATGGTCCTATTAATACCGTGTCTACTATAAGTAAAGCAGTAACTTTTAATAAATTTTTATCTTTGTTTTATTTATAACTTAATAAAAGGTAAATATATGTGTGTGAATGTTTTCTTTTTAATGACAGTGATACAAAAACAATTTTGATATGTACATTACTAAACAATAATTAGTATTATAAACAAATTAATATTATAAACAAATGATTGTGACTTAACTTTAAAATAGCCAAGAAAATTTCTTTCGTATTAAAATTGCTTTATCATAAAGTGAGAAAAACAAAGAAAATGTCACTCAGATTTCTAAAGCCCCATAATCACTATTGAAATCATAGTGTACTTGCTTCTAAATGACGTAATGAATGTACAGCTATTTCCCTTTCAACCATAGAGGTTTATTCCCCATTTAAAATTGTTTCTGTAGGGGTCTTTGTGCCTTACAGAATTATTTAAAATAATATTTAAATCATTACTTTTTGGATGGAGTAAAAAGTAAAGGAATTGTCAAAGTACGTCCATCATCCTTAAATCTAATTTTGTTTTGATGTGATCGATGATGGCTCTCCACAGTCCACCTGGAGGTTGGTAACACTGGTTTCATGGACTCCCTTGCTTGTCATTTTAATGGCTTTTATCTAGATAGTAAATGTGTGGCTTCACAACAAAGAGAAGTTACCAAGAAACAGCCTCACCAAACTTTGTGGTTTTCGGCTTGTTTTATCTTCATATGGCCTATGTAGCAAAGAAGATAGATTAAAGGAAATCAAGAGTTTGGCAAGGAGCTTTTTCAGCATTGTAACTGCACCTCAAAGTAATAAAATGCAGTTTTAGAATTATTAACTGTGTGCAACAAGATAGAGAATTGAACCCAGACAGTGACTGTCAGTGAAGTCATGGTATCTTCAAACTCAAGTAAGCTGTCATTTGGAGGTGTGATCTTGGACTCCATCTCATATAACATTTTTTATCAATGAATAATATTAGAAAAAAATTCATTGACACAGCAAACAAAACCTAACTGGGAAATGAAAACTAAGAAGAGGAAGTCATATTCACAGTGACTATATTAGAATAAAAATAAAATGACTGTAGTAAGAAGTAAACAAAGTGAGTGTTTGGGTGGGTTAAAACAAAAAACAGAAAAAAAAAAAAACCAGGATTCAAGGGAAACTTTTAACAAGTATCAAAGAAAACAGGCTTAAAAAAAAAAATAAGTAGCCTATGTTCTGGGTTCAACTATAATTGATATTGTTTAAAAATCAAATATAATATAAAGGTATTCCTTATTACAACTCACAAAAAAACTCCTCCTCATTCCTAGCTGAGTGCCAATGCAAATGTTAAGACCTTGTTCTTTTATCGGAAATTATCCACTTTAAGAACAAATGAGTACATAACTCACTTAAAAGGCTGAAGTAGTAGAAGGAAACAGTATCATTCATTGCTAGATTGAAAGATGAGTGTGTGTGTGTGTGTGTGTGTGTGTGTGTGTGTGTGTTGTGTTCCCCTCCTCATGGAGATGGAGTAAGTAAATATTGTTCTTCAAATAAGAACATACTGTTATGAGGATAATAGGTTCAGAAGTTCCTCCACTAAAGTGGATCAGTTGTACTCACTTTCGGGAATACTGAACAAGAAAAGGAAGTTATAACAGGTTAGGAAATAATTTAAAACAGGCGAGGATAAATAATAGCATTAAAAGGATTAATTGAAAATCTGGTAGAATTCTCATTGAGAGATTTCTACTACTTTCTTTTTAGTGATGGTGATGTATGGAGGGATGAAAGATAAAATTTTAAATGTCCTGGCCAGACCTCAAGCTTTGTGGTTGTTGTCTGAGGCAGGAAACAGAGTAAATAGCTTCCACTGAGACTTGAAAGCTGTAAGAAAGGAAGCAAGGTTGTTATTATCAAAGCTTGTACTGATAGCATCAGGAAATATTTCTTTAAAGCACTTATGATTGTGATAGCTCCTTAAATCTAAGTGCAACAGCACAAGCAGACACCAGAATGGAGACTTCAGACTAAGCAACCTGAAATATCTAGACTTGGGGCAGCTTCTCTAAGAAAGCAGTGGTTCAAGTTCATATTCCTGGTGTTTTTTTTTTTTTTTAATTTTTCTTCTATAAACTTTTACTTCTACAACTGTCCTGGCTCAACTAAAAGGTGTAGGTGATCAAACAAGAACAAAAAAATGCAGGTGTGATCCCCCAACTGAGAGGAATAGCAGGTAACATTCAGATACACATCTTAGAGTTTTTTCTATGTACCTGTGTGTAAAAGTATCTTACAATGGATCATTTGAACTTTATATGTATTTCAAACATTTATTAATACAGAAAATTTGTAATAGCTTACCTAATACTATGAACTATTAGTACATTAATTAGATAAACACAGTTACTTTAAATGGCTACTACGTTTGCATTTTTAAGTTGCACGTTTGGGCTTGTTGGCAGTTGTTCACTATTATGAACGAGGGGAGTTTTTCCAATATTTCTTTTCTTTTTCTTCGTTTTTGTTTTGTTTTGTTTAGAACATTGTAACAGAGAAGGAACCGAACTCCTCCAATAGAGGAGACATTTGTAGTAAAACAGCAATGGTTAATTCAAGATCTCCACTTTCAACAAACTTTTAAGGCTGGAATACAGAGATGAGGAATTCGAGGAGACAAAAACACCCTCGTTTAAGTAATCCAGCTTAAAAGCGTTGTTGGGTTAAGGGCTAAATGAGTATGTAATAAATCTCTTGAAGAAACGCGTACAACTAATAATTGTTACTTGTATGCATTAAAAAAAGAACCCCATCTATCCACGACGACGTCTGCCTTAGCCAGTGATGTAGGAGTAACAGAAAGCCAGGACGGGGCGCCCAACCTCCTCCCCGGCTCCAGGAGGAGAGGAAACCCTCTCCGGGGCCTCCTGGTGCTGCGCTCGCCGGGGTAACCGTCCCGCGGCGGGATGAGAGCCCAGCACGCCCGCTTCTGCACTCCTTGCACGTCCGATGCCAGGCAGACCGAAAGCAAACATCCACCGTGTCGCCCGCTCTCGGAAGAGCCTCCGGGAGTGGCTTCACCTAGGATCAAGCGCTGAGCCGCTTAGCTCAATGGTCAGAGCGTGGGTGGCAAACAAACTTTGTTACGTGTTCACTTGGAGCAGCGCGGTTCTGGGAAAGGATCAAAGCGACCTTCTTAACTGTGCACAGCGCCCCCCTCCCCTGTTATTTAAATAAAAACAATCTTAGCGTATGAGTAAGTCAATGGGCTTTAAAGCCACGCGGGGAGTGTGTGCAGCAGGGCGGTTCAGCAGGTGGCCAGCCACCCGCATCCCGGCCATCGCCGCCTCCGCCGCCGCCGCGCGCGCACAGTCTGGTCCCCATCAATGGGAATCCCCCGTGGGAAACGCGCCTCCCAGCACGCCTGCGCTCGCACGCCCAGCCCATCTCCGCAAGCCCGGGTGCCGCGTCCCACTCCCGGCTCCTCGCCGCGGTGCTCCACGCCCGCGGACGAGTTTCCCTACCGAGGGGCGGGGGCGCTGCCGCGGGGCGGGAGCGGCGCGCGGGGAGGGGAAGGGGTTCTCGCGCGATTGGGCGAGGTTTCCGGTGTTGTGACTGAAACCCGTCAATATGGCGGCGATCGGCCGCGGCCGCTCTCTCAAGAACCTCCGAATACGAGGTAAGCCTGCTGCTGCTGCTGCTGCCGCCGCCGCCTTCGCTGCCTGCGCGCTCGGTAGCCGCCGCCGCCGCCCTCGTCCTGCTCCGGGGCTTGGGGTAGAGGAAAAGGAGCTGGGCGCTTGGCCGCCGCCGGCCTGCGATGCTTCTTCCTAACTGGGGTTGTGTGTCTGTTTCGTACAGGGCGGAATGACAGCGGCGAGGAGAACGTCCCGCTGGATCTGACCCGAGGTAACGCTGGGCACCACCGGGGAGGCGCGGGAGAGGGAGCGGGGCCGGGGCCAGGGCCCGAGGTTGGGGCAGGCAGCGAGGAGCCGAGCCCGAGCCCATCCCCCTGCCTGCTTGCCCCGCGCCCGCTTCCCTGAGCCCCTCCGGGCCGGAGCTCCGGGCGGCTGCGGGAGCTCCGGGCGGACCGGAGCGCTAGCACCGACCCTTGCCTCTCCAGACACTCCCCCTCCCCCTGCGCGCGCTCCCGCCCGCCCGCCCGCCGCTGGATCATTCTTGCTCCTGCTATCACCGCTCCCGAGCCCCGAATCCCGGGGGCGGCCTGGGAGGGAGGGGGAGGTAGACGTTGTTATTTAGGTTACTGGAGGATGTTTGAGGGAAGAGCGACCACATCCTGCCCTCCCCGGCCCCCGGAGCAGATGCTGGACCTGCTGGGTTCTTGCTGACTGCGTGACTGCTTTTCTCTGGCCGCGCCGTCCTCCGGGGACCCGCAGCTTTGATAACTCCAGGGTGCAATCGAGAGCGGGTGGTGACTGCTAAGTGTTTGGTTTACGCTGTGTAGCCCTGCTGCTTTCCTTTCCCGGCTGGGTCTGGAGTTGGCTAGAGACCGCCCCCTCACTCTGCTGCAGGTTCATTGTGTACCTTCTGCAGTGGAGATGGGTTTGTTTACACCTTCTCTGCAGAACAAGCCCAGGTCATATTTTTAAGAACTGTATCCGCCTAACGATCAGCGTTTCTTTCTTTGGCCACCGTACTGGTGTTTATTCCACAGTATCTCGACGAAGCATTAGTAGTTACAGGCAAGATTCTGTTCTCTTTCTCCATAAACAACAGGATTTGGTCTGCAGATTTCGACGGTCATATTCCGCAGCGCTGTACAGTGTATCTAACTGGAAAACTTAGTTTTGCTGTATAGAATCACTTTTCGAGATCCGTGAAACGCGTTAGGAAGTTAAAAAAGGGTCGTAAACATTTTATATGACATAAGTTTTGTTGTGTTTTTACCCTGTATTGTATTCAATAAAATATTTGGTAGTAGTGGACAGCCTGATGTGTTCTTAGTTTTGTTTCAGTTTTTGTATTGTTAAGGCTTCTGTGTATACTGAAAGACCAGTTTTGATTTAGTTACATGAGTACATATTTGTTATTTAGTGTTCGGTTCTGATAGTTTAGAAAGTTAAGTTTTGAGTAAACAAGTCCTCTCAAAGGCAGAAACTTTTTTTCTAAGATGCAGTGCAGTGATGTCTAAGTCCTGGAAATGGCAATTAATTAAACCAGTGATTTGGAACATTTTTCCCTCAGTGGCTAGGTTTGAAATTCAGTATAGAAAAAGATCAGGCTTTGTTTGTTTATGCAAATTTGAAAACAATATAACGTAGACATGAAAAATTTATACAAAGTAGATTTTCCAGCAAGCATTCCAATGAGGCTCAATATAGTCCTGAGATTTATCGTGGTACTTTTCTAACTATGTAATAGGTCAGTGATTTAATTTGTATCCAAACAATTTCGTGAAAAGAGCACTTAGGTAAACGAGCCTAGTACCTACAGTAAAAACCTGCTTGGATGTGGTGCTGGGAATAAGTTGTAATTGTATAGTATGCTGACTTTGTTGAGCTATTTTATATACTTGTGTGGTTGGTGTCAAGATTTGGGAGTGTAGCAAAGCTCAGTACAAGCTTATTTGAGACTTGCTTCACTTCAGTTTTAATTAAAAAAATATGTATATTATTAAAAGCAATTCTCTGAGACTTTAGTAAACACCTATATAATATAACTGTTATCGGGTTATATAAGATGCTCAGAAAATTTTTTTTTACTTGCCCTGATAAAATGTACTAAAGTTCCAAATAAGTCTACACAGCCAGTTGAAGCTGATTACAAAAGCTCTACACAACTAAGAGAGGTATACATGGGAACTATAGCCCTAAATCTTAAAGTTTTTTGAGGAAAAAAGGAGTTAGATTGAGTATATAGTGAAACTATTGACTAGAGAAAGTGTTATTTTTGATGAACATTTTATTGTTCAAAGGCTTGTGGGTCACACTTGAAGAAAGTTCGTGAAGAATTAAACTTGGGTAATAATTTGAGACCAGTGAGGCAGTCTGGGTTGCAGCTGAAGGACAGCTGCTTGTGGATCGGATTACAATACTGAAAAAGATCAAGTTTGAGCAACCAGATTTTTGTTTTTGCTTAATGCTATTGCAGTGTTTGCTCTCATTCTTATTGTTTTGAGAAGTTCATTATGTAGGCGGACAACCATGTTCATTATACATAGAGGTTATGGGCATAGTAATCCCTAAAGGAGACGTCCATGTATAGTTAAGAGTGCTGCTAGAAAGTCAAATAATTCTGGATTGTAATCTCAGGGGCAGCAATAGTTGGGATTTGGGACAGGTTATTTGATCTTGCTTCTGCCCTGGTTTCTCCAGTTGTCGAAAAAAAGAAGAAGAAACTTTAAAGTGTTAGTAAGAATGTGAAAAGTAAATGAAGATAGTTCTGAATTACTCAGCATAAAATCTGGTCGTTTGTGAGTAATGTTTAGTGTTAGTTGCTTCCTTGCATTGTAAAATTGGGATATTTTAAAACGAGTAAATCAAATGATTGTGTTTGAGCGTACATGGCAAGTGCAGAAACACACGTGTGTGTATGTGTGGAAGCCAGAGGCCAGGTTAGGGTGCTGCCCCACATGAGCACATTTTTACATGGGCTCTGGGTCTTGAATTCTTGATGCTTTCAGCAAGCACTTCTTTGACAGAGCTGTTTTCCTAAGCCCCAAATTATTGTTTTGACTATTACAAATTCATTCGATGATGAGAGAAGTCTTTTTTGAGATAGTCTACTTTATTAATTGAGTGTATCTGAAATGTAGTATTTGATGATAATACGTTTTTTTTTTTTTTAAAAAAAAAAGATAATTTCATTTAAAAAGAGATCACCAGCCAAGCAAGGTGGTCCAAGTTAGGAGCATCAGCATTTAGGAGGTTGAGACAGGATTGTGAATTGGAGGCTGGCCAGGGCTACATGAAACCTGTCTCAAAAAAAAAAAAAAAAAAAAAGTTACCAACTAAGTTTAATCAAAAGTACAGTTTGTTATATGTTCTTAGGATTAGGTATGACACTGTATTTTGTGAACCTTAGAATTTTTCTTCTAACATCAGAATGTTTTCAGTTATAATGATTGACTTGTATTATGAGTCTTCTGAGGTCTGGGAAAGTTTGGTTTGGGTACTGGTATTATTACTGTGGCTCAGACAGAATGCCTCAATTAAAAATTGTTGATGGATTCATTTTGACCTTGAAACTCATTTAGTAAATCTTAAAGTTATTAGTAATTGTTGCTTTCACTTTTGTTCAGAAACTTACTCTACTTAAAGTCCCCAATTTGCTACTGATAACATTAAATACTCCTATATTTCACACCAGAATTATTCTTTTTAAACAAATGTAAACAACCAGATGCTTCTTTTAGCTACTTCCACAGCAAGCAGCATCTTTTTTCTTTTCTTTTCTTTTATGTTTTCTTTTCTTTTTCTTTTTTTCTTTCTTTCTCTTCCTTTTCTTTCTTTCCCTTTCTCTCTTCTTTCTCTCTCTTTCCTTCCTTCCTTCCTTCCTTCCTTCCTTCCTTCTTTCATAGTACATCCCTTTCTGGTACTGACTCAGACTTGAAAAGGCACAGTGTTCTTTCAGAGTAAGCCCGTTAGTATAGTTTTTAAAATGTATTCTCAGAAAATGGACACTTGTGCTTACTAAAATGTAATTTGTTAAAACTACTACTGCATTTTACATTTTTTAAATAATCAAATACCTTTATATTTCCATTAGTAAGAATGAAATGTTGATGGTCTAGCCTGCTGTTTAGTACTTAGAAGAGCAGGAAGGTTATCTGAAATAATGTGAATTTGAACACTTTTTATTTTCTAATTTTCTTCAGTGGGAGGTGACTCATTTGTTTAATTGCTCACTTGAGTTAAATCAAACAAACATTGACAGAAATCTATTATGCATCAGAAGCTGAATTAAATGCTGGAGGAGTAGGAACGAGAAGGATGTTGATCCTTTTAAAGCGTTTATTGGAGCTGACATAAAGAACTGATTGTGGTACACTAAGAACAATAAGTCCAGACTGTGCGAGGAACAGAATTAGTGTAATAGCAGTCAGAGAAGAATGGAATTATTTGGTGGATTGGTGACCAGATAAGCCTTCTAAAAGGGCTCTACACTTCTCATAAAAATGGTGGCACCATGGAAGGAAATGTGGGTTGTCTGAAGAATAAACCACACTTTTGGAAAGGGAAACAAAGTTACTAGATATAGGAGCTGTGTAGAAGGCTTCAAATATAATCTGAAAAATGATGAAGAAGTAGACCAGGGTTTAGCTACAGAAGTGGAAACAAAGATATATAGTAGAGTGAGAAAATCAACCGATTTCTTTCTCCACTTTTAATTCTTAAAACTCTCTTCTTCCCCCTTTTTGGAGACAGTCTGTTGTGTGTCCCTAGCTGGCCTGATACCGACTATGTGGTTCAGGCTAGCTTTGGATTTGGAGTAGTCTTGCTTTGGCCTCCCTGCTGGGGATACAAGCATGTGCCAGCACAGCCAGCTACTTTGACTTCTTTGTTAAGAAGGTGAAGCTGACAGACCTGAACTCCTAATTCCAGAATCACTTCAGACTTATTTCTTGCCTAGGGTTAGAATGTCCAGCATCTGTTCCTTTCCAGGAGTGACTTCTCAGCTAAGATTTCCTTCAGGAGTCTGTGTGAAACTATTTTCCTTTCCTTTTGTTTCTTCCTTCCTGCCAACTCAAGTTTCCACATGCTTAGCAAACATTTGCTGTACCTTTATATGGGTAGGTTATTAGAGTGGGTACGGGCCAAGGCTGAAGATAGAAAGATGAAGATCAGAAATGTTTCTCTTCTGAAAACATTAGGTTGATTAGTTTATCTTCATTTAACAATGTCCCCATTACCTTGGCTTTCCACCTGTAATGAAAATGCTTTCTTAATAGATGGGAATAGCCTCTAGTAAAACTCACTGGCATTTGAGGTTCTACATTCTACTTTTGCTGTGACTACTGTAAAATACTGTTGTGTCAGGTACTAAATTATCTCTGTTTCCATCAACTTGTATGTTCATCCTAATTCAAAGAATAACAACTTTGAAATTCTAAAGCAGTGAGGCTTCGATGTACTTGATCCCGTATCATAGGGCCAGTGAGTGCTTTGTATGTACTAATCATTTTAAATTTAGAATGTGTAAAGCTTTGTACCTGCAAGTGTATCTACTTTCTGATTTATAGGAACTAACAATGTCTTCTATTGTTCAAATTGTAGCCCAGCTCTTCATTTATTTAGTTCTGTTGACAAACTGCTCCAAGTTGCCTTCAAAATATCTGTTTGATAGTCTGTTCTCTGTTGAGTAACAAAAAGACTTTATTTCTGGTTTTACCTTTTCCTCCCATTAGACTATAACCAGAATCATTTCATTGTAAATCCAGATTTTGTTTTTGTCATTCACTTAAACATCAGCAAAACAAGGTTTACTTTTGCTTACAGAATAAAGTCCAAATTCCTTAGCTTGGCACCCAAGGCCCTTATATTTTATGTATTTTCTTCTGTGCAGCTGTAGTAGTCAAGATATATCTGCCTGTTTGCATGACTTATGTGAAGCACACTCCTTTATACACAGAACAGTTCTCTTTGGAAATTAGTGTTAGTTTACTGGTATAAAGCTCCAACTCTTCCTCCATTCCTGTTCTTTCTCCTTGGATATTGTGTCCCTATGTGAGAGTAATTCCTTGAGTCTGAGAGGAATGCTGCTGCTGTTCCTTAAGTATGACATGCAATTTTATATTTATGTTTCCTTTACTTAAGAAGGCACTCCCAATACTCAGTAGAAACCCTAATTCATTAAGGTTAAGGGATAGAATTGAAGGACCTTGCACATGCTAGCCAAGAACTCTATCATTGAACTTGTTCTCAACCATGAAGTGATTGTTTGCCTGAAAGAATGGAGAAGGAAATGAGCAAAAATAAGAATATTTATTAAAGAGAATAGTGTAGAGTAATGCTTTGATGTTTGCAATCCTGTGGAGCAACCAAATTGATAGTGCTATAAAATAGAAAAGTCTTTCTGGAAGGGACAGTTAGGAGTTCAGTTGGGTTTTAGATTTCATTTGTTTGATGGACCAGCTACATAGAAGAAGTACTATACTGAATGTTGGAGCCAATACCTAGTAGTTGTTACTCTGATTTTATGATTTGAGTATTTTTTTGTCTAGAATGTTGGGAGAACAGAGACACACAAACACACATGCACACACTGAAAATGCATTGGGATTAAGTATAGGAGCTTACACATGCTAAGCATGTTTGCTACTGCTGAACCGTTTCCTCATCTCCTAAATGGAGAGTTAAAGATCTGAGAATTTTAAGACAATGTAATAAGACTACATGTCATGGATAGGACCCTTAAGAGGCCAACAGGTGAAAATGAAGGTTATAATCTATGAGGCGGAAGGGCTGAAAGCTGTAGTGTTTAAGATGGGGTCTGTAGAACTTAGTTCTACTCTGAATGTTGAGACTGGTTTTGGCAGGCTGTTAAACCTCTGGGCTTCAGTTACCTTACCTCTAATGCATAATACTTTTTGCATATAGCACTTTTACCTTCCATCTTTGTGATTCTCAGATAATCACCATCAGATGTTCAAAGGCCAAAAGAAGGCTCTTAAATTGTTAAAATCATAGTGAGATACATTCCCATAAATCATAGTGAATGCATATTGGAATGGTGGTGTTTCATAGCACTTTATATGTGTTACAGTCAAATGACCCATTGCTGTGACTTGTTCCCTGCTTCCCAGGTTTCAAGCTCCAGAAAATAGGACTGTGAAAAGCACAGTGGGGCAAGTGAATGCTTTGCATGCTGTGTTTCTATCCATCTAATTATGGTCTACTCTCATTTGCACTTAGAAAAATGATAAGAGTGACAAATCTGTACTCCTAATATTTATTTTTATGTATAGTTTGGGAATATTACATGTTTTTTTTTCCTCTAGGAAGTTTTTTTTTTTAAATCATAAATTTTATTTTCTGAGCAAATACTGAGTAGTGGAGGAAAGCAAGCAGGTATAAATGTTTATTAGGTAACCAATATATGAATGATCAAAAGGTAATAAGCTTTGTGGATCATTCATTGTTTTGATATCATTGTACTTTTTTGTTAGTGTGGCCAGGTTTAACGGAATTGCCCTCTGAAAGTTATACCTGTACACTGAATGACATGTAGAATTATGCAAATACCAAAGTAAGTGAGAAATAATTATGTCTACCAGCTAAAAATAATGTATGTTCAATGTAATGGGGTTGACAAGGAATCCAAACATGAGTGTATTCTTTGTGTGCCTATGAGTCGTCCATCTAGACTCATGCTCTGTTCTGTGCACTTTGTAATGATGGAATTGATACAACATTGAGAATATGCTGATATGTTATATGTATGCTGCTTAAGGAACCAGGTGAATATAATAACAGATACTTTAAGAAGACTTTTAAAACCCAAAATAACTTCTATTTTAAAGACTTACTTTAAATGGCTTTCATTTTTTTTTAATCCAGTATACTGAGGAATTTGGTTGTATAGTGGTTTTCTTGATGTCATCTTGTGCAACCACAGCAGGCTTGAGGCAGTTTTAAAAATCAAAATAAATTTGAGAACTAAAAACTTTTTGTTGTTGTTGTTTTTAAGATAGGGTTTCTCTATATAACAGCTCTGGATGTCGTTGAACTCACATAAATCCACCTTCCCCATCACACCAGGCTGAGAAGCAAAATCTTACTAGCAGATCCTTCAGTATTTAAGGTAGTATTGGGGGAAGTTGGTGGCAAGTATTTTCTTCCTTAAATGTTGAAGGCTGATTATATTTTAAGCTTGGGCTTGTTTGACCTTTGAAAGTAATACGGGGCTGGATTGAGAGATTTGAAGCATACTGTGAAATAATTACATACTTGTGACAGTGAGTGTGTAATTGCTCACATTCCAAGCTCCGTCATACATTATTTTTCTCCCATTACTGTGTATAGCATAGGTCTTCCTGTTTATCACTATGTTACTGACAGGGTAGTGTGCAAGTTCCAGGGGCTCTGTGAGTTCAGCAGACTTAGTCTACAGAGACGAGGCCTGAAAGAGAAGACTAAAATGGGATAGCTAGTACTTGGTTATTGTCTACACCGAAGAGATATTTTCTCATCTCAGGATTTAAACATATGACCTACCAATGAAATAGATAATTTGAAATTAATATCCGAAGGGCTGGCAAGATGGCTCAATTTGCTGGCAAGCCTGAGTTTCATCTTTGGAGCTCACATGAAAGAAGAAGTGTGTCTCCACAATGTGTGGTAGCATGCACGTGCACACATACTGCCAACACACTAAATAAATAAATGAATGCAAGCAAGAAACAGTTACTTGACATATCACAGTGTTTCATTGTTAATTCCAGAGGTCCTGTTTAGGTCTATCAAGTGGTAAATAATATTTGGTGAAATGACTGTTGCATTAGGGTACCAAAACAAGACTTGAATTGTCACTTGCAGAGATTTTAGTAGTCTTGCTCTGAATTCAGTACATTTTCATGTGTTTCTCATAATGAATAAAGAGTGAAGAGGCACAGGAGCTGTAAACAAAGGAGATTGCCAAGTAACTTAGTTACTTAAAAAGGAGCAGTTTGCCAGAGAAAACTTAACTGCTTTAAATGTGGGCTTGTATATTTTTTTCAGCAGTTACATAGATCTAGAAAATCACATCTTGAAATAGTAGTGCTAATTATTTCCATGCTTGGTTCTTCCCTAGTGTATTAAAACTTTTAATTGCCCTGTGTCTCCCCCCTCCCCCCACTCATAGTCCTCTGATGTACTCCCTAACATTGTACCATCTTCACCACCTGCCTTCTGCTATGGAGGGGGTGGGGGTGAATATAAAGTCAGAGTTGTATGGAGAGAGAATTCAGTGGTAGAAATATTTTGGGTGATATGAGCTCCAACATTGAGCTGTGTTATAGTTTCCATGTGTGGCCAGGGGACAATAGCATATTGTGAAACTTACTATTCCACATATGTCTTTTAAAAGGTAGTTAAAATCACATTTCTCTCCTGTGATATTGGATTAATTTACTTGGTGGTGATAGAGTAGCTGAATACTGGAGTTGTTTGATGTGCTGTTCACTTAGATGGCCTGAAGTTTATTACTAGACTATTAATGCTGGTTTTTAAATGACACAGGCTGCCACAAAGGAAGTCAGGTGAATGTTCATGCTTAAGTTTTAGAGATTATGTGGAATTCTTATATAATTTTAATTATTTTTAATGAATTAAATTTAGGAGTACATTAGCATTAGAATGGTTGTTACTATATATACTTTATTTCTCCCTTTGCCATTTTCCTTTCTTATGGTAGAGATTATGTCTTGTTTTCTCCCTAGCAAAAAGGGAGAACTTACTTGAAAAGAGAAAAGGCTTTTAGATTTTGAGAAGGAAACAAAAAGATATTGGGAGCCTAGGATAGAAACAGTAGCTTTTATTATTTCTTCTCATACTGTTTCTTCTCTATTTTTAAAAATTTTTTGTTTGGTTATTGAGGATTTTTCACATACATCGGTAATTGTTTCCACATTAAGTATAATTAAGTATATTTTTTTTTTTTTTTACTTTTTTGAAATAGGAGGTAATTTCAAACGCAGACTTCTGTCTCAGTCTCCTAAGTGTGCACTACCACATCTGGCTTTCTGTTGTAAACAAATACATATATTGCCATGAAATGTATACTTGGCCTGGATTGGGGTAAGGTTATGTTTTATCTGTGAACATAATGTTTATTTAGTTTTTGTGATATTGGACTTGTACATGGTGAGCATTCCACTACTGAGCTACATGCACAATTTTTTTTTTTGTTTTGTTTTTTATAGACAAGTTTTTTTTTTTTTTTTCTGTATAGTCCTGGCTGCCCTGGCACTAGATTTGTAGATTAGGCTGGCCTTGAACCCACAGAGAGTCATCAGAGTCCTGGGATTAAAGGCATGTGCTATCATACCAGCTCCTGCCCCCATATTTTTTTAAGCATACGTATTTTATTGATAGAGAAACATATTCATACATACTAATTTCTCCTCAGCCCTCTAAGGACATCCATCCATCCATACATCCATCCATCCATCCATACATAGTGCCATCTAGTCATACTATGTAGACCAAATGCTAAAGCCAATATGAACTGATGAGAGGGAACTTATATCTGAAAAGTGAAACAGAAAAGGAATTGTAAAACAAGGAAGGCAGAGAGGTGGCTCAGTGGTTAAAAGCACTGGCTGCTCTTGCAGAGGACTCAGCCTTAGTTCCTCACACCCACACAGCAACTTAACCATCTGTAATTCCAGTTGCAGGGGATGTGACACTGTTTTCTGGCCTGTGCAGGCACCAGGAACACACACAGTACATGTACATACATGCAGACAAAACACTCAAACACATAAAAATAAATCTTTAGCAAGATGAAAGTTTAATCTGTAAATCCCTTAATAAACATGAGGGTTTTATTACTTCTCCTAAGTATATTCTGTTTCTAGCTGTGGCTATATACCCATGAACAGCGTTACGAATGATTGACAGTGTATGGGAGAAGAAGTTCACAGAACAGCCATTTAACTCTTCCTAATGAGCTCTAGTGAGACAGGATCAATGAGTATACAAATGACACTAGAAAAACAAAGCTTGTTAAAAAACCATGTGTACGCATAAAGAACACTCTATATATAATAAATCTAAAAAAAAAAATACAGATTTTTCCAGAGATCCCCTCTTCCCCCAAGTAATGAAAGGATCATGCAAACCCTCACACTTGAAGGGAAGGACTTGTCACCGATTGTACTGGGAGGTAGGTCCCTGGAGGAAGGAAGAGGGATGGTGAGCAGGGTAGGAGGTATCCCATGGCAGGCAAGGAGAAGCAAACCCAGAATTGCCAACAGTCATTCCACAGGTGGAGCTTCTTTATATTATAATTTGGCTTCCGCCTTAGCCTTTGCACCTTGCTGTGTCCTGCCTGCTTAGGTACCAGGTCATTCATTGTCTCTTTGTCTCAGTGCATCCCAGCGCCCTTACCTTTGATCCAGAGAGGTAATCAAGTATGGTTTTGAGGCACTCAGATCTGCTTATTGGAAGAAAACATGACACTTCTCCCATATCATATAGCCTTTGATAATGTCTGACACAGCATTACGTTTGGGAGAAAAGAGAGATTATTGTATACTATTCTAGAACATTATTTGGTTACATAGACATGTGAGAATAAGTTGTCAATTTGCAGATCTTGAGCTTCACTTCTGGCTACTGCCAAATCAAAGCCAGAATTATGTCTACAAACCCAAGACTTGGAAGGCAGATGAGGAGGATAAGTTCAAAGTCAGCCTCAGCTATATAACAAGTTTAAAGTCAAATTGAATTTTAAATACAGGCCATAGTATTTTATGTCATAGAATTTCTGTAATTACTATTAATTTAAAGTTAGGGTGTGTATTACCTAAAGAAAGAGTGAGAAAGAGAAAAAGAAATAGGAACCTATTACCTATGCCACCCCTACCCCATTTTTTTTTTTTTAACCTTTAAAGGAGGAATTTGGAAGTCATGTTTGTAAAGCAGAGGCTTCCATGTGATATTCTTTAAAGCAAAGAGAGCAGTGTTTGTAGTACAGCAAGGAGTCCTGTAGCAAGTGGTCCTCACTTGTGGGGTTGGGGGTTTTGTAGTCCTTTAATGGTACTTCCTTATACATTGTGCTGTGCAGGACGCAGGACCCAGGCATTCTCAGTTCTTTGGAGTGAAATTGGTGACCATGTTCTAGAATGTCCTTAGGTTCACAGAGAAACCCATTTTTTTTTTTTTGTTTTTTTTTTTCCCCTGTGCTTGGAAACAACATGGAGGAGTTTGGAATTACTGTGCACTGTGATTTTTTTGAGTGTTTCAGGTTTTCTGTGGACATTTACTAGCATTGGGTATCTAGAAATCATATCTACTTAAATTTTTTTTAATTATTTTTAATTGCATGTATATGAGTACATGTGAACACAGGTACCTGCATAAACCAGAAGTGTTGGATTCCCTAGAGTTAAAGGTAAACCACCTGAAAGTAGATGCTAGGGTTTGAATTTAGGTCCTCTGCATAAGCAGTGTATGCTCTTAATTACTGAGCCATTTCTCCAGTCGTCCATTTCTTTTTAAAATTACTAGTTTTCAGATAAAATATTCTATGCTATGTTGCCCAAACTTGTTTTGAACTTCTAATATTCCTGTCCCAGTATCTTGAATAGCTGTAATTATAAATATACACTGCCATACCCAATATCTAATGTTTATTTTTAAGCATGTTTATGAGATATTTATTGACTGATGGATAGATTAATGAATTGATTGATACCAGGTCTCTTGGAGAACCTGCCTCCTTTTCCCAGGTGCTAGGATTATTGGTATAGGCTACCATACTCAGCATAGAACTTCTGAGCATCCTATGCCTCTTTTTTCCAGGTGCTAAGATTACTGGTATATGCTACCTCACTTAGCTGGCACATATTTAGAATCATTTTATCAATCCCCCCACTTAAATCAGGATTCTGCTTTAAACTATGTTTTGGCTATCCATTATTATGAAATCCTTCCATCGCTTAGGCTGTTTATAGAGCTTATTTCTTTGTTCAGCATTTTTATCTTATGTTTCATAAAACTTTATATTAAATGAGCTAGAATTAAGTAATTTCTTAATTCTAGTTTTAGTTCTTTAAAACAGTTTTCTAATTCATTTACTTATTTATTTCAGTGAGGCTCTTACTTTTTTTTGGTCTCAGACCAGTTGGCCATTGAGTATTTTCTGAATATCAGTTGTGTTCAAATTGACATTGTTCTAATTGTTTAATGTACAACACAGTGTCAGTGATGAGGAGAAATAGCAGAAACAAATCTTGTTATGTATGGGGAACTGAGGGAAGAATTACTAGTTTGATCTCTTGTACGTGCCTAGGAGTGATGTTCTAGTGTACCTAGGTGAGTGCAGAGAAAATGAGGCAGTGAATAACTGGCTCAAAAGATCACAATTGGTATTGAGAAAGAGGAGTGATATTCGAAGACCCTTAATGTTTTTCATGACAAATCTCATGAGTTTAACCTCTTACCTTCTTTTCAGAATTAATACTAAGGACAATAGAAGATATATCATAACACTAGAAGGGTACAGATTTGGAGCCCTTAGGAAGTAAATTATATTTCAGCTTTCCCCCCTAATATTTTCTCTGTAACCATTTCATCACTATGAATATCACTTTTTGTTTTGAGATGGGGAAAAGACAGTTTAGTACTATCCTGTGAAGCATTCTACTGCTCCTTTGATTTTTGTATGTGTTGCTTCATTTCTTTTGTCAAACTCTACATTGTAGTTGTTAATTTATTTAGCAGTTTTAGTTTTTTCAAACTTTTACTTTGTAGAATGTTGAGCTTGTAAAACTGCACTTTCAATGTTACTATATGTAAAATAAGAAAAGTAGGTTGTAATTATAAAGACTAAAGGGGGCCTGATGTTGTGGTGGTTTGAAAAGAATAGCCTCCTTAGGCTCACATATTCAGTGCTTAGTCACCAGGGAGGGGCACTATTTGAAAGGATTAGAAGGACTAGGAGCTGTGGCTTTGTTGTGAAAAGTGTGTCAGTGGGGTGATCTTCTTTTCTCCTCTCTTCCTCTCTCCTCTCCCACTCTTCTACTCCCTCTTTCTCTCTGCCTATTGCTCAGGATATAACACTCATCTGCTGTTCCAGCACCATGCCTGTCTACTTCCTGCCATAATGTTAATGGACTAAACCTCCAAAACTGTAAGCGTGTCCACAATTAAATGCTTTCTTTTATAAGAGTTATGTTGGTTGTGGTGTCTCTTCACAGCAATAAAACAGAGACCAAGACAAATGTCAAAACACACTTGTAGATGATATGCATTTTGAGTATGTAGGGGCAAAGAACCTTTACTTTCCCTTTGGAGGTCAGTGATTGAGTGTTCTAAAATAAACAGTCTGACATGGTGGCATATGCCTTTAATCTCAGCACTATGGGAGCAGAGGCAAGTGTATCTTTGTGAGTTCTAAGCCAGTCTGGGCAACATAGTGAGACTTTTTCAAAAGTTGAAAACAAGCCAACAATAAGCAGATTACCAGGAAGAAAAGGTGTTCAAATTCTTACAAGAATAGATGTATTACTAGAGATGAGTGCGTGCCCAGTAAAATTCAGCAGTTTATATATACTCTGTTCAAACGGGACCAGGGGATGGGGGACGTAGGCAGTTTTAGAGTAAGAGTGCATCTGTACAGGGGAGGCAGTGGTCCTGAAGGACAGACAGTAGCTTGATGCAAGGGTTTTTTGAACTGAGTGCGGTGGTATCAATGTTGCTCTTGCTCTTGCTGTTTGTTTTTTAGTTCTTTAGACATCTGAAGGGGTGGTTGCTTGTGTCTTGGAAGATTCAGCCATTAAGATAGGCAGGCAAGCATAAAAGAAAATCCTTCACTCATTTGCTGCTTCTCAGGTGCTCTCATCTGAATCGAGAGCTGCATATTTTGGAGTATTACTTTCTGATCCTCTATAGATTTTATTTTGTATCCTGGTATAGTCTGGTTGTATTCCCACTTATTTTGCCTCATAACATAATTTGAAATAGGTGAAGTATACATTGATAGTTGCTATGTATGTGTGACTGTGGAACTAAGAGTATATGTAAACAGTAAATAAGGTAAAAATATGACTCCTAGACAAGATAAAGTCTTTTGTTCTAACTGCATTATTTAGAGGATATTACTTTCAGTGTGTATAACTGTGGATCCAGGAAAGGGAAGATTTGACTCTTGATTCTGCCTCAATAAGGTTGTAACTTTGGGCAAGTTGCCTATTCTAAACCATGTATGTTTATTAACATTAGAGGCTGAGACTAATTTGAGGAGTGAACTCAAAATGTAAGATATTGTAGTTTTTGCACATAAGTATTAATCTAGAGTAGAATACATTGAATAGTCAGTAAAAGCAAAATAGGTTACCTTTTCTGAAAACAAAAAATCAAATGACATTTCAATTTTGGATGGGTAGGATTAATTAAATCAAGGGGAAATAGGGTGTGAATAAAGTCATGAAAAACAACTGAAGAGGAACAGTAGGCTAAAGAACTGACCCTCCTGCTTCAATGAAATTTTAATAGACTTTTAATAGATTTTAGCCAATTAACATATCTCAATAGATCTGCCTACACACACACACACACACACACACACACAAACACACTTTTGTAAAACTGACTGTAAAGAAAGAGATCAGTTTGCCTAGAAAGTTAATATTTAGAATTTCATTATACATCAATAAAATTGGCACACTAATTACTAAAATTATTAAGTATTGCTGTAGAGGAAAAGGAAATAAGCAGTGTTTTGGTCCCCAAGTCAGTATCGTGTGGCATTGGTTGTGGTATACTCCTGCCATGCTAGCATTGAAACAAGAAGATTATAAATACAAGACCAACGGTGCTACTTAGAAATAGCATCTTTCCCCCAAATTGTCTGTTTCTTTGGAAATACTGATATACGCTGGCATTAGATTTACAATATGTAGTTGTAATTGCTCATCAAAATTGAAAAGAGCAGAAAGATGCTTCTCCTTAAAAGCTCACACATGATTAATCATCTCTAATTCTCATTCTTAAGAGTGCAGAGGGGCCATTCTAGTTGTCTTTCTTACCAGGAAGTCGTAAAGTAATGTCAGATCTCTCCCACCCGATCCTCCCATTGGTTTTTTTTTTTAAAAAAAAAAAAAACTTTATTTATTTATTTGGTGTTTGCCTTGAACTGGAACTACAGACAGTTGTTAGCTGCCATGTGGGTGCTGGGAATCGAACCCGGGTCCTCTGGAAGAGCAGGCGGTGCTCTCAACCGATGAGCCATCTCTCCAGCCCCCTCCCATTGGTTTTTTAAGACAGTCTCACCCTGTAACCTGGGCTGGCTTCAGACTTGTGCCCTTGCCCCCCCCCAGGGCTGGGATTGAAGGCAAATCAAGCCTAGTGATTTTTTTCATGATTTCTAACAGACACGTTAGAACTTTATGAAAATGAAGATGTCTAAAGTTGCACTGGTAGTTAACAAAAATCTCAGTTTCTATTCAGTCATTCTCATGTTTCTTCCTATGTTTTTCATTGGCTTTTATTTCTCTTTTGCTAGTTTTAATTTTTCTGATGTCTCCAGAATATTCTATAGACACAGATTGCATTTTTCTTAGTGATATTTGGTAATATTTATTGTCATTGATTTACAGTAAATTTAAATTGTTGAAGCACTTTTAAATTAGTTTTCTGTAACCATTCATTATTCTCTTCAAGGTGGTGATGCAAAAGTTAGTGGTTAAGATTTCACTGGCTAGCATTTGATACCTATCTCCCCAATTAGAACCAAGTATTTTATAGATAACTAAACACTTGAGGCATGGTTAACATAGTCTTGTAGAATAAAGAAATTTTAGATTTAAGTGTGCATATGAAACAAAACATTGAACTACACCATAGTTAAGTTTCCAGCTGAGTTTTTAGAATTTTTTTTTTCTAAATGCTGATAGTTCAACCATGCCTGCCAGCCTGCCTGCCCCTCCTTTCTTCTCTCCCTCCCTCATTTCTTCCCTTTCTTTATCCCTCCCCAAGAGGAGTTTATCTGAGTAGTTCTGGCTGTTCTGGATCTAGCTCTGAAGACCAGGCTGTCCTTGAACTCAGAGATCTACCTTCTGAGTTCTGGGATTAAGTCATGTGTCACCATGCAGTCTCAAATGTTTATGCTCAGACTTCCCTGATGGTAGAAACAGTAAACTTGAAAGATCTTTGCTGCTTGTGAGTCTAGTACACTGAACAAGTATAAATGCAATATAGATTATTAGCCCAAAGGACAGTTGGGTTTAGAGATGAATTTTAAGTGATAAATGGCCTTAGGAATGACACAGTACATATATCTATTTTAACCAGCACTGCATTGTTTTAAGATGATGGTACCATTTGTTCTGGTGTGTAGCTGGTATATTCCCCTCAACTGCTGTCATGATGTCTCAGAGCTTAATGTCCAGCATAATCACAACTTGGTCCAAAACAATATTTGAATTAATAAGACAGTAACAAAATGTGGACAACTTATCAATTGCTATGGTATTGTAATTGATATTTCAGAAACCACATACTTTTAAGTAGATGTTCCTCCTGTGAAGGGCCCATGGAGGTCAGTTACTTCATCCAGTGATTTTGCTGCTATCAACATTCTGTTTTGGTTGGGGTCGTATTGCACTGGCAGAATATTGCCAGTATTCTGGCACGCCTAGCATATGCAGGGTCCTAGGTTCCCCCACCACCACTAAATAAACAAATTTCCAAAAGCTGCTTTTGAAAACTACTACGTGTATTTATTTAAATATACTTTAAATTATTGTTTGGATTGTATTTTGGAGATGAAGTTTGGGATGGATAAGTATAATTTAGGTCCAAATTTGAAAAATCAGTTTGTTAACTAGTTATTATAAAACATATATTGACTATCTTTTTTTAGTACTATATTGAATATTAGGATATAAAAGTAAGACAGATAATTTTGTTTTAAGTAGCTAGCATGCTGATAGCTACCATTATTGACTGGTTCCTGGTTATTCCTAAGACCATTTTTCTGTTTTCACTCTTATTTGCTGTTTGTTAAATGGCTTCCTTATTATATCTTATAATATTTTTTTTTTGTTAAGCATATGTACCTTGTTACTGTCTAGACCATTGATAAGACTTTCTCCCTCACTTCACTTAATTTTATTTGTCTTATCAGGGGTTTTTGATCATTCTATGCAAAGAAACTTACCTGTATTCCTTTTCATTTTTTTTTATATTGTTGATTCTTCTCTCCTCCCTTCTTCTCTTTTTCTTTTTCCTCTACTTACCTTCCCTATCTTTTCTCTTTCCTTTTTGTTTGGCTGAGATTGAACCTGGGACTTCACATATGGTAGGCAAATGTTCTGCCACTGGTCTATAACACATCTTTGCCATTGGTGCCATTATAGTGTGTACTAATGTTTGTCTTCCTGCAATGTAAATTTTGTGAGCATAAGCATTTTGCTTTGCTTATTATGACAGGAACAGCTCTGGCATGCTGTATAATAAATACTGACTGAGTAAAAGTGACCATCAGATTTATGTTTCCATTTGAGAGCTTCAGAACAGTTTTTGTATTGCTTACAATATCTTAATCATGTACTCAAGTACATCATACTTACTAATTATCTGATTCTAATTTTTCAATATTTCTCATCTAGGTTAAGCGTGAAACTTTAATTGGGCCAAATCAGATGCCCTGAAGCCATCTTAACCTTGTGTCTTGTCCTTATTCCAGGAATCAAATCTACAGTGATGATGGTGTTACTGATTGCTGCTCTGAAGTACATTTAAAATCTGGTGCTTTATATCTGCTGCCATACTTTATTCAGGGCTGTTTCTGTTGGCTGATGGGTAGTTTTATAACTCCTCCTCTAGAAGTTCTCTTTTCCCAATCTCTTCTCTCCTGCAGCCATGTCAATAGCAGCTTACTGAATGGGGCTGAGTTCTTGCTTTGGGATTCAATCGTTTATGTAACCTTATGGTATTGCTTTAATTTATTCATGTGCCTATCTTACTAATCACAATTAGCAAATATTTATTGAGATTTTACTGTGTGCTGGACACTGATCCTTGGCTGTGCCTGATTCAGTGATGACAGAATGAGTCATGTTCTTGAGGGACACATGTGAATGTGGAATTTTAGGTACTATTAAAAGCTGTTAGTCATATAAAATTTGGCATGTGAAAGAATGTGAACTGATGGTTGGAGAAGAGAAACTGAGAAATGCACTCTTAGGTGTAGTATTTAGGAGACATTGTGAGTGGTAGGGTAGAAATCTTTCAAATAGAAGAGCTAGTACAGATTCCCAGAGATAGGAAAGAACCGGCATAGCTGCTGGGTGATGATGAATGAGATCATGAGTGGAGGTATGCGAGGTCACAAGTATTAACTTGGATAAGGTAATACAATTGAGGGAGTCAGTGATCTGACTTAGACCTCACTGTTTGGAGATATACACTTACCTTGGAACAGTGTACCAGGTTTTTTCTTTAGGGCCACCAACCAGCTCCCAAATCAGATACAGAGACTTCTTATTAGCTTTGAATGCTTGGCCTAGCTTAGGCTTGTTTTTGCTAGTTCCTTTAACTTAACCTGTTGATCTTTGTCTACCTTTTACCTCAGGGCTTCTTTCTTTCTTTTTTCTTCTACATATCTTACTTTCACTGCTTCTCATGTCTGGCTGTCTGGTGGCTGCTTGGCTTCTAACCCTGAGCATTTTCCTTGTTCTCTCCTCTTCCCTCCTTTCTATCCTAGATTTTTCCTCCTATTCTTTCTCCCTGCTATCCCTGTCTGTGCCTCCCCTGCCTACCTATTGGCTATTCAGCTTTTTATTAGACCAATCAGGTGCCTTAGGCAGGTAGGCAACGTGAAACAAATGCAGCACATCTTTATATCATTAAAGAAATTCAGTATAAACAAAAGTAGCACACATTTACATAGTTAAAGTAATAATTTGCAGCACAAACAAATGTAACACATCTTTGCCTAATGAAAATAATATTCCACAATAGAACAGTGTCTGGGTAACACTTATCACTAAATCAGTACTAATTGAAAGAATTAATCCTTTCATTTTGATCACAAGACAGATAAGATTTTTCAGTTTCAATCACTTTTAACTTACATATTGTCTTCCAAGAAAATAAGCCAAAATGGACTTGGTGGAATGATGGTTGAATTAGTAAACTATGGAATTTATAAACCCTCAAATTTTAATATTTTAAGTGATCAAGGAATACTTGAAATACCAGTTTCAGTCAAGTTTTTTTGTTGTAGGTAGAAATGCTGCATTCATTTATTCACACATTTAGGCAGTTACTGGGTTTTTTTTTTTTTTTTTTTTTAATAGCATACAGTGGTTACATCTGGGGAGAGAGACAGAGAAAGACAGAGAATACAAGTTGGTGAAATGATTGCTTTTATAGTCTTTTTTTTATATTTTTTTTATTCTGAATACAACTCCAGAATAATTTTTTCTGGCTCTTAGCAGTCTTGCTTGGACCACTGCTGCCCACCAGAAGACCTGTCCTGCACCCACTGCACACTGCTTACTTGGAGTAGAGCTGTTTTCTTGGAGTTCAAGCAGAATAAAGTTTGAGAGAAATCCTTGTTGCCCATTTTACATCTTTTGTTTATGTACTTTTGTGTTAAAAAAGTTCCAGATTCATAATATAATATTAATTATATAGGCTTATGATGACTTTACAACCTTCTAAACCTGATCTCTGAAGGTTATTCTTTTCTCAATCAGTAACCTGATAAACCTGACCTGACTTAAACTTACTGGTTTTGAGCTTGACTAGAATTTTATTATTGTTTATTTCTTATCTAGTTCCCTGTTTTATTTCAAACAGAAAATTATACTTTGTGACTAAGCAAGGCTATTCCTAATACTATTTTGGAATACTCTGATAAATTATATTTTAAAACAATAAGTGAATTTTTAAACCTGTTTAATCACTAAAATTTAGATGAGAGATTGCAGCCAACAAGTATGGGAAACAGTGTCAAAAGCACTGTTGGGATATATACATGTGGAAATGTTAATGTTCATAGTTTCTTTTCTGTTGTTAAGATGAAACACCATGGCCAAGGCAACTTAGAGAAAGAAAGACATATTTGGAGTTTATGGTTCCAGTGGGATAGGAGTCCATCACATCATGACCGGGAGTGTGGCTGCATGATGGCCAGCATGGACACAGGGCAGCAACTAAGAAGTCACATCTTGATTCACAAACGGAAAGCAGAAAGAGCAAATTGGGAATTCAGTCTGCTTTTGTGACCTCAAAGTCTGTCCCTAGTGAGACATACTTTCTCAAGAAGACCATACCTCCTATAAGACTGTACATATAATGCCACCAACTAAGGACAAAATATTAACATGCTTGAGATTATGGGAGCCATCTCATGTAAACCACCACACAGTATATCATGTTCTGACCTATTCTTGGAAGATATTCATAGAAATGGATCATATGGATTTTATTTGTAATAACCCAAAGCTTTTGGATTGTTAAAAATTTTGAATTTTTGATTACTAATGCCATGAAATTGTTAGAAATGTCCAAGTGAAATCTAGGAAAGAAAAACAATAATTTTGGAATACATGGACCAACTTGCATTTATACTATACAAATTAATTTTGAATTACACTATTTTTTTAAAAACTGATTTAAGACTGTCATGGTAAGGCTTTTAAACATGTTTCCTTTTAATACTTGGAGCTTGAGATTAGCCAATATATTTTTGTTGTGTTAATTTTGCGCATGCTCTATCTTCTTTGATGTATATTAATGATTATATTTACCCAAAAGACGTCAGCTGGCTACTAAATAGGAAAATATCCACCAGGGATTTATCAAAAGTTAGAATATAAAAAAAAAAAAAACAAGACATAATTATGGTAACAGGCTTACTTAATGATGATCAAGATGGATGGAGTAAGATGTGTCAGTGATAACTTACAAACCACATACATAGATAGATGTAAGTAGAGTCTGTGGAATTTCTACTAGTCATATCAACATTACATAAGGAAAGAAATTTTGGAAAGCTTTTTTTTTCTTTTAGGATGAATTATTTTGATTATGGGGTTTTTATTAAAGTTGGCAGATCCCGTAACTTACATAGCTGAGATACATTTCTTTAATTGAAGATACAGTTAAGAACTGAAGTTTGGAGACATTGTTTTTTCCATGTTAGAATTAACCTTGTTATTAGAGTCTGTGGAGACAGTTGAAAGGGAACTCTAAAGGCAGAGGATAAGACTCAAGGCCATACATATTAAAGAATATTGACCACAAGGAGGAAGAACAAGCCTTTAAAACAGGAACACTGGGGATAGTGAAGAAGTAGGTGTGAAAAGAACTCCAGGACGGGTGTATGTGAGTAGCACTACCAGCACAGTAAAGTCAGGGTCTGAAGAGCTGGATATATAATGAACTTGAGTCACTTTCAGCAGCCTGGGGAAGAGAGTGGGTTGGTGAAGTTTAGGAGCTGAAAAGGAAAGAAGCCATTCTATTCCATCTTGAGTGCAGCAAAGAGTGATGTTTCAAATAAAATATTTTTAAAAGATATAAAAAGTCAAAAAGACTGAAGATTAATGAGAAAGTAAATAATTAATAGAAGTATAAGAATGAGAGGAAATTAGGAACTAAGTATTCATGGAAATAGTAGAATATAACATGGTAACATTTGTTCAGGTTTCAAACCAGATGAAGTATACTGTAAAGGTGAGGTGTATTTGTATCTCTAGTCTGGCACTAGTTTCCAAGAGTAATGCTCCTTTCTACATTCATAGATGCCACTTGTTAGATACATAGTCTGACTACAGCTTTTTTCATAGAGAAAAGCAAACATGAAAGTGGGTGTATAAATACAAGACATGCAAACAGCTCCTAAGTGATTCGTGGAATTAGAATTAATTTTACCAGGTATAGAATTAATCTCATTATTGGGGTATGTATCACAGTTGTTTCCACTTTTAGACACAGATGGTCTATTCTTTCATGGGGTTCATTTAAATTGTGAATTATTTCAAAGGCAAATTTTTCTCTTATTAAAAAGAGTTCCTAATTAGAAGACTGTGGGCACCTAATTACCTTACAATTATAATTGTAAGATATAATAAGTTGACACAGAAATGATAGCAGATGTGGAGTAATTGTAATCCTTAAGCAAAAATTTTGAGCCCCCCCCCCCCGAGGAAAAAAATAGCATTAAAACTAATGTGTTACCAGCATTTCTTTGAATGGCAATCATTTCCGTAGCCTGAAAAATTGGTCTTGGTAAATTTCTTAGAATATACTTGTGTACAAAGTAAAAGTGCTTTTGTGTTTGGTTCAGTTCTCTGTTATAGTTGTCTTTTTGTTTTGTTTTGAAATTGGGTTTCATGTTGCTCAGGATGATTGGAACTCGTTATGTAGCCAAGGTTGATCTTATCCCCCAAGTTCTGAGATTAGAGACATGTGCCACCATACCTGGGGACAATGAATCTCTTTTACAGGCATTTACTTGGTACTGAGATGTATTGTACTCACTTCCCTTTACTTGTGTTATGACCAGAAGGAGTCAAAATTTAAGAAAGGATTCAATTATTTTTCATTCTACCTCAAACACCTGTATCAGAAACGATAATAAATTCACTACTTACTGTGTAAAACAGGAAAATGTGGAATGATTGGAAGATTGCCTGAGATGAGTGATTTAGTTCTAGTTCTTTAGATGACTCTAATTTGAGGCTGGGTTAAAGAAGGGTCATGGATCTGGTGTGTGCATGCGGGTATATACACAAGTGTGTTACTTACAAGATGAACATTGGGTATCTTTCTCTCTTAGTTTTTGAGACAAGGTATCTCAACTATTCTAGGCTAGCTGGTCACTAGGCTCCAGGATTCACTTATCTGCCACTCTGCCACATATCTGTTCATTTATCTGTAAATTGGAGTAGAGATCCAAAGGTCCTCATGCTTGCTTGCATGGCAGGTGCCAATTCACCCATCTCTTCAGGCCCAGAAGTGTAGTATTTTGAGGGTAGATATCAGGCAAAAATTTTAGTCTCTTTCTTTCTTTTTTTATTTTTAGGAATTGCTACTTTTAAAAAATTACATTTGACAAACTTGAGCAAATAAGACCCATTACATTGTTAATTATACTTGTTCTTATCAGAAGATAGGAAGCTTTTTCAGTGTTGGAGAAATTTTATTTCATATTTTGTTGGCTCTTAATTTAGAAAATCAATGAACTTTGAAGTAGTATGATTATTTTCATTCTTTTTTACATACACACTGCAACTGTCATTATAACTAATCATAAGATCATTTTGTATTTCTTTTGTAAATTCTTTTAGCATTCATAGTTCTGACCAGAAACCTTTTGTTGTTGTTGTTGTTGTTGTTATTTAAGTGTTAGATTGTAAAAAGTCAATTTAGAGTAGTACATTTCTGTATACTGTAAATGGAGAATAATAGTCACTGGTATCTGATACAGTATAACAAAACATTTTTTCATTCTTGCTTTTAACTACTTACTTATCATCAGCATTCAGATCTATGAATCTTCATACATTGTTCCATCCACCAATGAAACCAGGAATCAGTAGCTAGACCAGGAAACAGAGCTTGATGCATTGTAATCTTTTATGAATTTATTTATGATAGTGTATGCACTTGCTAAAACTTTGAGTGGCTAGTGATACTAACCCGTTATATTTTTAGGTATTTGTGTTTATTTATTTGCTTGTTTTTTGAGAAGAGGTGTTTTGGGCTTCATTCAAACTGTTCCAATTTAGACATTATGGCTTAAACTGCATTTTGAATGCAATCAGTCTTTCTCTGTCTCCCAAGTGTGATGATTACAGGTATATGGCAGCAAATCTTGGCTTCCTTTTTTTTTTTTTTTAAAAAAAAAAATCTTTTGTGTATGCATGTTTTGCCTCCAAGTATGTCTGTACACCATGTATATATACATGGTGTCTGTGGAATGCAGAAGAGAGAGTTGGCTTTCCTGGGACTGGAGTTACAGAAAGTTGTGAGCCACCATGTGGGTTTTGGGAATTGGACTCAGAAACTTTAGGAGTGCTCCTAAATGATGAGTCATCTCTTCAGCCCTCTGTGGTATTTTTCCCCCTGTAAACTAATCTAATTAAATGGTTTATCTTATGTTTCTTTTTAAATTTTTTTTGAGATTTTGTCTTTCCCCCTTTCCTTTCTTCCCTCTAAACCTGCCTATATATCTCTCCTTTCTCTCTTTTAAACTCAGTCTTGTTTATAGGAAGTCTCCAGCAATTCATCAAATGCAGTTTGTTTTCCGACTTGAAGTGGTTCCCAAATCATAAGTTGTTTTTTTTCTTTTAAACCCCAGTTGTGATGTGTAACTCTCTCTAGTCATGGAACTGTCTATGGTCTTGGGGGTTTGCTCTTTTTATGCCCTTACCCCTTGGATTCCTTTCTTTGAAATCTAAGAGGGATTGATTGCTGTATTTTCAGTGTCTTAGGTTTAACTCGGAAATTACTGTGGCTGCTTAACAAACTCTGTGTATATGGAACCAATATTTATGTAGTTTTTTTTTTTTTTTAAATTTGCCTTCCTGCCAAGTATTTAGAAACACTGTAACTGAATAAACTAACTTACCTGCAGTTTTGATTGTAGGCTTTCTTACTATTCCCATCACTGTATTTATAATACAGTGCCAGGAATTTAAAGGTTATTACCACTAGTGTTGCTTGAGAGAACATACTGTTATCAGCATGCTAGGTTACTCTGCATTCTAGTGCTAATACCAGAAGAAACATATTGAAATTACAAAGGATACATTTTTTTTGGAATTAGTATCAGATGCTGACAAATAATATAATACATTTTCTACTCCTCTGTCCAAAGATAGACTAGACATATCTGGCAAGTTCTGACTTTCCTTACACTGGACATATTTTAGCAACATGAGAAGGCTTCCAGGGTGCTATCATTGGGATAGTTCACTTCTTTACTAAGTTGTATAACTCTTTGAAATTAATTGTTAGAATATCAGAATCCGTTAGATGGTTTGAAGAAGTCTTTCTCCATGTCTGATGCACATCATTGTCTTCACAGTGGGAGGAATGGTTTTGCCTTTCTCCTTGCAAAAGGCAATTCCAAAGAAACTGCCAAATATCTTTAGCCATTTCAGTTTGTCCACAGGATTATGGATAATAACTGAAGACATGTGAACGCCTTGTGACCATAGGTTTAAATTAAGATTAGACTTTTGTTACTTCCTCCATCATTTATACGAGGTATATAATACAGTTGAAGTGTGGTGGTGGAGTAAGAAGGAATGATTGTCAGAATATTTGAAAGGGGGCAAAGAAGTGAAACTTTGATCATGTGACAGGGAGAGATCAGGTAAACGAGTAAATGAAAATAGCCTGTTAGGAGAAGGTTTTCTGTGTGGTGGGAAATGTCTTAATGGACCAGAACCACTCAGTTTGCACCCAACTCTTTCTGCCTCTTTAGAGCAGTTGTAAACAACCTTGGTCTGTTATGAAAATATTTATTGTGGATTGAGGAGATAAAAAATATATTAGAAAATTGTTTTAAGATTCTGGTCAGCCTCCAACCCTTTAAGAAAACACCTTACTAATAATTTAATAAAAAGGAGCTCATGGATGTGTGGATCTTTGCATGATGCCTTGGGCATTAGAGATACTGGGAGACACTAAAGCTTTCTTGGGTCTTTGCTACCTGCACATTGTGTGTTCTTTATTCATACATCACTTCCCACATCCCTGTACTTTTACACTTGCTTCATGGGGCTACCAGAAGGAATAAAACATGCAGTACTTTGTAGGATTAATATGTGAGCAGACATATAAATATTGATTAACCCCCTGCCACGACTACTTTTACAAACCAAAAACCCACTTTTATCTAAAGTAATTAATTTCTACTTCCTCTGCTTTTTCCTCCCTTCTGTCTTCTCTTCTGACATTCCTTTTCCTCTCTCTCAGCTTTGCCCCTCTTTTTCAGCAGGATCTCTGTTACCCAGGTATATCTTATCCTTGCTGCAGGCCTGCCTTAGCCTACGAAGGGTTGCAGTTTATATGCATGAGGGACCATGGTCAGCTGTTCTGTAAGAAAGAAAATAATTCTTGAAACCCTACTATATGATCAAGACTGTACTTGGCCTTAGATAGAGTTCATTTCATATGATACAGTTGATGATATATTATATAGTTAATATGATAACATATTTTGCTATTGATCTTGAAAGCCTTTCTAAAATCTTGTCTTATGTGTAAATGCTCACCTGGTTTTTTGCATTCATTTTGGATTGGGAACACTAGACAGAGTATATACAGATAATGCTGTAGCGCATGCAGCAACAACTCCAAAAGAGTGAGCTTAGGTAAAAAGAATGTTGAGAAATTAAAGGCAAGGTAAACTGTAGGATAGTAGATTAAGAATTGAATCTTTAAAATATTCTTGATGCTGTTGAATATAGCTGAGGATACAGTCAATGGCAGCCTCAGCGTCTGCTAACTTATCATATACTGCACTATTAAATTTATATTGATTTATTATTATTTACTCTAACACTTAAGTTTCTTTAGGGGTTTAAGATATTATATAATAACTTTTGGATTAGATTTATTCATATAATTACTATATTCATAGAAATAGGTATTCTTTGCCTATTAAATAATGATTTCAAGTCATTCACACTAAGTAGAAAAAGAACAATTTTCTAATGTTCATACAGCATTGTGATTTTACTGTTTTGTATGGGCTGTATAATTACTAATATAGCTCTGAGAGGTAATCGTTTCTACTTTAAATATTAACAAATCTTGGATCATGAAAGTAATACATCAAAACACTGTAATAAAATTCATTAATTTAAAAAGACAAGTATGAAACATTTGCTTGGGCTCATACATAATATTCACATGATTGGTCCATAAAAATTGCTATTGCTAAGCAAATAACTTTTAATTACAGTTAGTATTTATAGAGTATGAATTACTATTTTTTATTGTAGATAAGAAAAATAATTCCTGTTAAGTGATTTAGCCAAGACTACATGGTTTGTAAATGCACAAGCTACATTTGAATGTAGTTTGTTTTTATACCAAACTTCATTTAAAAATGAGATTTATGTTACACGTTATTGACAGATAAAATATTAACAGTTAATTGCAGCAAGTTATAATAGAGTGTAAAACAACTTAAAACTTAAATATTTACTAGTATACAGACATCTATGGTGCTTATGTGAGAATACATGGAGAACTGAGCAAATAAATTAAGTACAAAGGAAGAACTGTCTTGTGTACTATGGTTTTCTCCTAGTAATTTGTGGATCTCTTCATACAGGGTGTGTGTGTGCGTGTGTGTGTGTGTGTGTGTGTGTGTGTGCTGAATTATTTGTTTTGTTTAGTTATCTTGGTTTGTTTTGTTAGTTTAATTCAGTTATCTTTGGTTTTTAAGTATAGATTGAGCTTTCCTAATCTGGAAATTTGAAATGGGAGTTACCACATCTGACCACATGTGACAGGTTCCAGTCAAAAACACAGGTAGTAGTACGTAATTATCTTTATATTATGAGAATAAGGTCTTTATGACATGTGGATTTTATGTTTACATTTAGGGCTCACCTAAGGAGATCTCATTTTATATATTCAAGTATTATAGAATCTCAAGATATCTGAAATCTAGGCACTTTGGGTCCAGATATTCCAGATGAGAATGTCCAATCTGGGATGTTTAAGGCACAAGAAGATGTTTGTGCTATAATAAACACAAAGCAGAATGTGTGTGTCGTAGTCAGCATTTCTAGTGCTGTGATAAAATACCATGACCAAAAGTAACTTGGGGAAGAATGGGTTTATTTCAGTTTATAGTTTCCCATTACAATCCATCATCAAGTAGTCAGGGCAGGAACTCAAGACAGGAACTGATGCAGAGGCCATAGAGGAATGTTACTTACTGGATTGCTCTTCTTGGCTTGCCCAGTCTGCTTTCTTACATCCATGAGGACCACCAGCCTAAGGGTGGCCCCATCCACGGTGAGCTGGACCCTCTCATATTGTCAATAAAAAAAAAAAAATGCTCTATAGGCTTATTTATCCACAGGCCAATCTGGTAGGAGGCATTTTCCCAATGGAGGGTCTCTCAGATGACTAGATGCTGTCAGTCTGACACAAAACTAGCCAGCATAGTGCCTGTTTTAAGTATATTCTTAAACTTGATGGGTATATGCACTACCAGATTAGACAGAAAACTCCATCCCTAACCCCAAACCTTTCCCTCTGTTTTCTCTTGGTTACTTCAGCTCTTAGCAGCCACTGTCTAATTCTTCTCACCATTACATTACTTTATGCTGTAACTATGTGTAACTGGAATGGCACCATTTACATGTTGTCTGCTGGCTTTTTATAAGATTCTTTTGACACTGGTCCATATGTCCTAGGTGTTTTATTTTTGTTGATTAGTGTTTCATTGTCTTAACTACACTACAGTTTAGTAGTGGAACTTCTGGATCATAGTATTTGTACCAGTAGCTCTCTAATAGGAATATAACTTTTTATACTCCCCCAGCAGTGTATAAGGGCTTTAATGTCCCCTTTCTTTTCAGCATTTGGTGATGCCAGACTTTAATTTTTGCCCTTTTTGTAACTGATTCCTTTGCTATTTTTATTTGTTTCCTCAGTTCTTGTTATAGCTTAGTACCTGGCCAACTGGATAGAGCTCCTGCTCATGCTGAGAACAGATCTTACCCAGTTGATCTACTCAGATTCACATGCCATTCTGCGGATATGATGCATACTCACACATGCTTTGCTGGTCTTCTGGGTATTTAATCTAGTCAGGCTGGCAAATAAAATTAGTTATCACTGCAACTTTCAATATGCTTTTGTATCCTCCTTTGTTTTTTCTCTCTTTTTTTTTTAACCAAAGTTACTTTTATATTCAGAAGTACTCTAAAAGATTTAACATAAATAAGTATAATTTATAGTGACAAAAATTTGTGATACTCTGGCAAAAGCTGCATGTGTGTACCATGGTTCTCATATAGTACAGTAAAATATATAGTATATATTTATTATAATCTATTTTTTTTTGAAACTGCCTTTTCTCATACTCATAAAAAACAGTGTGGAAAAGGTGGACATAGTAGGGAATGTTTGTAGTCCCAATACTTGGAAGCTGAAACCAGAGGATTGTTCATTTGAGGCTTGCTTTGGACTAGTGATACTAGTGATACTCTTGTTTGCTTTAAACAAGACAGAAGCAGGGTGATTACCTTGAGTTCAAAGCAATCTGGGGCTATCTTGAGACCCTGTCTCAAAAAAACAAAATAGGAATGGGCATACAGCCAGTCATATTGTTCTCTTCATAGCCATGGGACATAAAATCTGTATTAAATTTTTCAGTCATTATATAATCCTCTCATTTTCTCTCTCAGTTTGGCCAAGACAGGCTTTAGTTCCTGATCCTTTTGATAAGACTACTGGGATTATAGGTGTAGACTATCAAAATGACAGGCTGAAACTACTGCCTTTACCTTAAGTCTGTAATACTGAGATACAGTCCAGTGATTACAATGTTTATATCCACCTCGGATTTGTATGTTGGAATCCTAGCTCTAGAACTCCTGCTGCTGTTAAGAGGTTGAAACTTGGGAAGGTACTTAGATCATGAGGATGGCCTCCCTCATGAATGAGTAGTCCCTTTTCTCCACCTTGTGAGGAAATAAAGGAAAAGGGGCCACACTCCAACTCCGCATCAATTTTTCTCTGGCCTGATGCTTGAGGCTTCCAGAACAGTGAGAATAAGTTTTAGTTCATAAGACACGTATTCAGTGTTTCTGTTTCATGGCAGTTTGAACTAAAACACAAAAGTATTTTATTTATTTACATACCAAGAAAATTTATGATCTACAAAGTCTACTTTGGTTTTTATCTGAGACTTCTATAGAAAAAGTTTACCAAACCCCAACCCAGTGTTACAGGAAAAGAAGAAACCGGAAATTTCTCATTTCATTACCAGGGGATCTTTGACCCAAAGTAAGTTAGTTCCCTGATTGCAACATTGTAGCATGTGAGTGTTAGATAGTATCTCAGGATCTGAGAAGGCCTTCTTACTATTTTGAGTTGGCCTGGGAAGTAACATACTGTTTAGGGAAACTTTGTTTTCAGCTGAAACTGAACTTGTCCTATAGCTTGAGGCCCTTGTTGAAAGCAGCCTTTCTCCCCTTTCTGCAGGAAGTAGATGCTTGAGAGCCCTCCCTGGCTTTTGTAGGCACTGTGTTCCCCCCAGTGCCCGAGATGGAACCTGAGAGAAATGAGCTCTCAGGTGACTTCTTAACAACACTCGGAATGCATGATAGGGTTATTTAAAGCACATTATATTCTATAAATACTTATGAAATATTTAAATAATAAAAGCTTACATATAAGCTGTTTTGTAATTGTGAATGGTTTAAAAAATCAGAAGTAAAAGTAAAATATAAGTATATCTATAATATTAAAGAGAAATTCGTCATCAAATAGTGTAAATTAAATCTAACAATGTATTTAAAAAATTCAGATCATGCCCAAATACTAATTCTGGATATGTAAGCTGGCTCAACATTTAAAATAACCACAAATATAATTTTCAACATCAAGATAAAAAGTCATAAATTACATCATTTGAGTCAGTAAGACACTTGATAAAACATTCACTCATTATTTTAAGAAATGTATTATTGCTTCTGAATAAAAATAGAAAATATCTTTAAGATAAAGAATATCTACAAACACTTCCAGTTAGGGTTGTGCTTGGAAGTGATGACTGCATACCTTCTAAAATCAGGAACATGAAAGTAATCAAACATATTAGGGTTTTGATTTCTAAAATTCAAAACTACTTCACTAAGACAAAATAAAATAAAACACATAAAGGTTTAGAAGAAAAAAATATTCACACAGAAACATGAATGTCTTTGTGAAAAAAAATGCCAAAGAATTTATGAAAAAATATTTTTGCTCATAAATAAGGCCAAGATAAAAGAATGTAGATTTTGTATGTATTTGCCTGGATTTAAATTCTTATTTGTCTGAGTGCCATGGTAAATAGCATTGATTTTTAAATTTTAGAATTCCTTTAAATTCCAGTAAGAATTTATAGGAAACCAGTTGATAATTTGGGGTTTGGTAAATGTATTAGCTTTGTATTTTTATAGACATGTGAAAGGAAGCTTGGAAGAGATCAGTGGAGCCATTGCCATTGGGTAGGTGGTTTTGCAGTCAACAAGAACTGGCAAGTAAGGCTGTAACTGGTCAACATGGTATTCAGTCTGGGAACTCTGAGCACAACACACTTAACAATAGATTTACTTCTAAAATGTTACCAGTTTCAACTGAGAAAAATTGTGGTGCCTCTCTAAAACAGCCTCTTAAATCTTAATCTTGGGAGTTATTTAGGTAGGAGTAACTAATGCCTTGTCACTTGAGGAATTCTTTGGTTCCTAATGTTGTTATGGACTTTCCTCTTTGACTCCGCAAACTGTATAGGTTCTAAATTATATTATCTTAAAGGTTGTTATAACATTTTGTGATCTTGTCAAACATTGTTGAATGATTAACATGTTTTCTCCCTCATTCTTTATAGATACAGTGTAAAACAATAGAGTGGTACTGCAGAGCACTAGCAGTGACCTGTATCAGGCTTTACAACCTTTAAAAGGATCTAGTCTCACTTAATGCTAGGCTTTCATTCTACTTTTAAGGTAGATGTGTAAATCACTACTATAGTGCATTGTCATTTATTTATAGGAGATGAAAATAGAAATGAAGGGGATGGTTTTAGCAGGTTTCAGTGTCAAAGCAGAGGGAATTACCAGTTTTTGGTACTGTGTTTGCTGGGGTGTCAGCACTGTCATGGCCAACACCAAATATTATAGTGAAGTGAGGAAGAATAGATGTAAAGGCTGAACAGGACAGTTTCATTTGGTAAGGAAAAACACTAATGACAACAAATAGTTCAAAAAGTCTCAAATGAAGTTACAGTGGCTCTTAAAACTAAAATATAAGCAAAAATATAATGTAATTTTGAAGATTTTGTTTCTGTTTTATTTAAAACAAGATGTTAAAATATTAGTAGCTTGAGAAATTTTGTATTTTCAAGGGATTGATAAATTGAACAGTATACTTGGTCTCTGTTGCCACCTAACAACCAAAAATGAAAGTTATTTTGAGATTTATGATTTTGTGGTCAAATAATTTCCTAAGTGATACATCATATTGGTCCCTAGGTATATGTGAGGACAGTGGAATATGAAGGGAATTGAATTTTGAAGTCACCTAAATGTATGGATTTTGGGGTGAAGGGTTAAACTATAAACTGAGAACCAATATTGCAGAGGTTTGACACAGCATATTTTCTGTATTTGGTTACATTAATATTCTTAAACTTGTGTTATATTGTTTGTATTTCTTACCAGAACCTTCTGATAACTTAAGGGAGATTCTCCAAAATGTGGCCAAATTGCAAGGAGTATCAAATATGAGAAAACTGGGCCACCTGAATAACTTCACTAAGGTGAGTAGCTTGAAACTATATGGTCACATTCTTTATCTTGACTCTGTAACCATTTCCTAATGATCATTAAGAAGAAAAATTTTAAGCATTATCCTACTGAATTATTGAATTATTTGCTTATTGTTTTCTGATTTTTTTTTTTTTCTGACTGATTTCATCCTGTTTTAAGTTTCTGAGGAGCTTTGCTGTTGTCTGCTTTGGTTCAGAACCCCTGGGCACCTATTGTCTCCCCAAGGTAGTGGAACTGCAGTTACATGTCACCATGCCTAGTTGTCAGGTGCATTTAAGTAATGGAATATGTTGCTGTTGAGAAAATTCTGCAGACTCAGAAAATAGAACAGAAGCAGATCACCAAGAAATCTGTGATCTAGTTTTTTATTGGCATATTATTTTGGTGACATCAATATGGTATTTTAGAAACAAACATAATTCTCATATTTTCTTTCCCTTATCCTGATTATAATCTGGAACTAAATTAGAACTCAAGTGAAATACATTTTTTTGTCTTATTAAATATCAGTTTTATTTTGCTGATCTTTACATGACTCAGACAAGCCCCCACTTGTCTAAGTTAAACTGTTAAAAACAGTTGTATTAGGCTTAGGAATGTTGTCATAACCGGCTTTGGATACCTCATTATGTTACCCTGCCTGTCCCATTGTAGGTAAGGATGGCTGTGACTAGACTGCACCAGCCTCAGTGCTAAAGTGTCTAGAACAATGTTGTTTCATGGAGAAATATGTGAGCATTAGAAAAGAAGCATGTGAATTTAATTTTTGTAGCTTTCACAAACTATTCTAAGTTATTGCTGTTTACTATGTCAGATATAGAACATTAAATATAATTTAACTCTTTAGACTCCATCTTCACAATTAAATGAGTATTGTACACTTATAGATATTCTAAGTTCGTGCTAGCCATGTTTCTAGTATTTGTAACAAGCTGTGGCTGCTGACTGCCAGGTATTGGATGGTATGGGGTGGGACTTTTGGAGGGGGGTTAGTTTAACTCTTCACTTGTAGAGCAGCACTGTTTCTCTATTCTCTGTTCGGTTTTTGTTGTTTTCTGTGTTGTGGGGATTAGTTTCTTTATTCTCCTTCCTTGCTTTTCTTCCTGGCTTCATCTGAATTTCTTTCATAGCACTTCACTAGTTTTTTCTCTACTTAGTCTGTCATTTTGGTCTGTATTCTCAAACTCTCCTCCCTCTCCTTACCCTTTTTGGGCTGTCCTTTCCTCTATTCCATTCTTCCCGCCTCTCGTTCTCCTAATTCTTACTTGCTCTGTTGCCCCTCCTCTGTGTGGATTTCACCACTGTGCAGTCTTCTTTGTAATGAAGACTCAAGATTGTGCATTTTGTACTTTGAAATCATATTTTAAAAATTTAAAAAATAACTTCCTTTTTGTGCTAGCTTATTATTGGCTGTCTTCAGGCTCTTGTGGGTTAGGAGACCAGGTAAGGTAGTCATACTGGGTAGAAAATGTCTATAGGAAGAAGTCCCAAGTTATGTCTAAAGCACTGCTTCATAAATAAACCGATTAACTTTAAAGTTGATACAATTTACTTTGGCTATTTAGTGATATAGGAGAAGCACAAAACTTTATTTCAGAATTTACAGTCTGGCCCAAGTAACTAGCAAAACAGTCCTGGGGAAATTCAAAGAAATGTTAATGTCTTCAGATGCAGGACAGTGGGCTTGTGAGGTGTAGCTCTATAGCAGAGTGCATGGCAACTTGGAGCTTGTTTTATTTAGATTTTCACTGTTTCCCTGTTCATTAGTTTTTCATTGTTTCTAAGAAGATAAGCCTATTTAATAGTTGAATTGTAGACTGTAGATCAGGGTTCTTTGGTGTTAGCACTTTTGGTTTAACATAGCTGGTAATTATTTAGGAGGAAAACTGAGCCTTGTTTCTGGCTGTGCCCACTATTTGACAGGAATGTTTGCTCATACACCCTGGTAGTGATAAAAAAAAATGTCCCCAGAAGTAGCCAGATCTTCCCTAGGAGATAAAATGTCCTTATTTAAGAACTATTTCTCCAAGCAAATGTGTATGGATTTTGTTATAAAATTCACTCATTTACCAAACACAAGCACATACTGAATTTGATTGTGCTAGTAAGACTGTGAAGTCCATCTTGTTAGAGAGCTGAGTATAAAAGTATTTATTGACCTGGCATACGTGGAAAGTAGGTATGTATATGTTCTTAGCATAATTTAGAGGTTCTCAAAAGTCTCTTTAAGAATGGCTTGATTGGATAAGAAAATAAAAAGCTAGTAATTATAATTCTCCAGCCAGTTGAACAGTCTATTCTCCGTGCAGAACACACACACACACACACACACAAACAATTTTACCTCTTGTAAACTAGCCCTTAAATATGGGCTTTTGTTTTTATTATCATTTGTTTTATCATTAAGTATTCCTCTAGCTGTTGGTGTTAATGGTGGCTAATGTGCAGCATGAACTTCTTTCTTAAAATCTCCTCATAAGCTATGAAGAGAGGGAGCTAGTGATGTAACCTTTTCATCATGTGAATGCCACACAACATGCTTCCCCTCTGACATCATCTCTCTAGATACAGCAGTGTGTATAGCAGACTGATGATGAATATAATCTTAGTGTTCTATTTTTAAGACAGACACCATGCACAACCTAAAGGCTGACCTTCTAAAGATGAGAATTTGTTAGGCACTTTCGATTTCAAAAATTTTAAAAGCCCTGAAAGCATCTTTGTTTGTTTGTTTGTTTGTTTGTTTTTTAAATTGAAGGTGTGTCTTATAAAATGTGAAAACATTACAGGGATTTTACAGTAAAAAGTGAAGTTCTTCTCTCATTGGCTGCCCTTCCCCTCTGGTGCACTCTTCCATTCTTTCCAAGGTGGTGGCTAGATGGTACTGACTTTGTCTGGTAACAAACCATGTGTGAATATGTTTATGTGAGTGTTTTTGTTTGTGTTATAAGAATTAAACGAATTAAAAGTGTTTTGTAAAGTGATCAGTTTTATTTACAGTTTATTATGTATTTATAACATTTTTAGATGAATTTAAGATATAAATGTCTATAAATATAAGTTTGTATGTGTCTGTATATGTATATCGATTTGCAGCTTATATTTCTTTTCACATTTCATTCTAATTATATATTTGTCCCTGTGTGTTTATGTGTGTAAATTACTTTCTAAGAGTGAGGCTTAGTGGTGCATTCTGTAATCCCAGCTGTTTTGAAGGCTGAGGCAGAGGACCTCAAGGGCTTGGGGCTAGGTGACTCAGTGGGTAAAGGCAGTGCTGCAAAGCCTAATGGTCTGAGTTCAGTCCTTGGGACCCACATGGTGGAAGAAGAGAATTGACTCCTGCAAGTTGTCCCCTGACTTCTACACACTTACTGCTGGTGCATATGTGTGTTCACACATCTGCACACATACTATAAATAAACAAGAACATATACACTAAGTGAAATTCAAGGGTCTCTCTGGGCACTTTCGTCAGACCCAGTCTCACAAAGTTAGAGTGAGGAGGAAGTGCCTGCAGTGTAGCCCTTGCTTAGTATGAGTGGACTCTGGGTCCAGTTCCACAAAACAGTACATGAGGGCTAGAGGAATGGACGTAGTTAGTATCTATTGCTGTCATAAAATCACATGACCAAGGTAGCTTCCAGAAGGAAGAGCTTTTTGGGGGATGCTAGGGTCACAAAGGGTTATAAATAAGTCTGACCCTCAGTAGGGATATGAGTCTATCTATATCTCTGGCAGGGCAGCATGGCAGCAAACAACAGGCATGTTAACTCCAGCAGCTACTGAGAGCTCACATCTCCAAATGGCAAATAGGAAGCAGAGGCTTTTGAAACCTCAAAGTCGTTCCCTAATGACATATTTCCTCCCTCAAGGCGCCTAATCCAAACAACCAACTGGGGCCCAAGTATTCCAATGCCCAAGATTTATGGGGGACGTCTCATTCAAACCATCACAGATGGGTCATTGGTTGAGAGTACTACTCTTCCAGAAGATTCAGGTTTGACTCCCAGCACCCATGTGTAAGCTTATAACATTCTTTAACTCCAATTCCAACAAATCAGATACCCCCTTCTGACCTCTGCAGGCACCAGACATACATGCATGGGATACACACACATACACCCAAGCACAACATTCACGTAAACGAGTAAATAAATACCTTTTAAGACTGTACTATAGAACTCTACTGTGTGTATAATAAAAATTTTTAAAGTTTGGTTTATTCTGTGTCCCTATAAGATAGAACAGATATCCATTTAACCCTGGTTCTAATTTATTGTTATATATTTTAAAATTGGCCATGTTAATAAGCATCAAAGAAAAATGATTAATTGCTAGAGAAATGCCTCAGTGTTAAGAGTATGTGCAGCTCTTCCAGGGTTTAGGTCCCAACACTCAGGCCAGGTGGTTCATGACCATCTGAAACTTCACATCCAAGGTAGCTAAAGCCTCTAGCCGCCACAGGCCCCTGCAGATATGTACCCTCAGGTAATTAGAAGTAATAAAAACTAAATTTTAAATTTTTAAGAGGAAAATTTACTATTCCCTGTAGATGATTTGCAAGTCTGTCTTGACTTTTTTAGAAGTAGCCCTTTGTGAGTATTCTGCTGATTATGTGAGTATTCTGCTGATTATGTGAGGAAGTCATAGTGATCTGCCAGAACAATTAAAAGTAGGTTGGTGCACCAATGATGGGCTTGGATTTTTATAGGCAGGTAAGTCAGTGATATGGAAATTTTATCTTATTTAAGGATTTTTATAAAATTTGCTTTGCTTGTATTGATATGTTTATGATAAGATTATAAATATCTAAATGGTATTAATTTTATTATAAGTATGTGGCATATTTAAAAACCTAAATTAACCTGACTAAAATAAGATGTCATCTTCTTAATAAGTATGAAGATAAAATGTTAGGTCGTGGTTTTGGGCAAAACAATCTATGTTGAAAATATCACTGATTTTTTTTTCTCTTTTTGGTTTATATTTACTTATTTTATGTGTATGTTTTTGTATGAATATATGTATGTGCAGCCTGTGTGTACTTTGTGTGCCTGCAGAAAACCAGTAGGGGGCAACAGATTGCCTGGAACTGAAGCTCTGAACAGTTTAGAACTACCATGTGGCTGCTGTGAATTCTTCACAAAGCAGTATTTTATTTTTTTCTCATGATTATAAATGGCATAGTACTAATCATGACTGTATATGGTACTTCTATTAGAATTTTGTGTCCAATTTTTAAATTTTTTGATATCAAAATATTATTGCATCATTTGTCCCCTTTCCTCCCTCCAAACCCTCCTGTTAGGTACCCTTTCAAACTTGTGGCCTCTTTAATTATTGGGATGTTTGTGTTTCTAATTACATAAATACATCCTGTTCTATTTTATATAATGTTTCTTGTATGTATGTGTTCAGTGCTGACCATTTGTTATTGAATAAACAATTGCTGTGCTTTTTCCTGGAGAAGACTTTGTTCAACTTTTAGCATTCTCTAGTTGTACAGTTCCTTGTGTAGGGTAAGGCCTCCTGAGCTTTCTCTTTCCTCATTAGTGTATCTAGTGGCTGGCTTCCTTGTTCATGTCATGTTTAGACAGCCATATTTGTGAGACTTCCTAGATGTAGTTTCTCTGACATTCCTAGACACAATCTCATAGCAAACCAACTTTTAAAATTCTCCTACCTTTGAACCTTGGGTGCAGTAGTTTTGTTGTAGATGCATCAGTTGGGACACAGCTCTGTTTTGTTCCATTGTATTTTATTGTATAATGGTCTCCATCTGTTGTAAATGAAGGAGCAGTTCTTTAATGAAGGGGAAATTTTTTAGTATTAGAAATTAATAGCATAGATATGATGCTTATAAATCTGTAAAAGTAGATTTTTTGTTTCTGATGCTTATTTTCAAAGTTTGCAAACTATTTTTAGTTTATATCTCCTTTACAATAAATATTTTTATATGGTATTGTTTAAAAACAAGTCTTTGCACAATTAATTTTAAATGGAATTTTTAAATCTATTTTTTAGGTTTAGAAAACATGATTGTATTTGTCAATCTTATTTCTTTTTTTAAGTGCTTAATACTCTTTATTTGATATTATACATAGACCACAGTAAGTACCTTTCAGTGTAAAAGGCATCATCCTTTGACTTAGAGAATTCTAATTCAAATGACATCAAGTCAAGAATAGACATTTGCTTCCTGACATTTAGCCCCTGCCTTTAACAGGCCAATGAATACAAACTGTAACACAGGTGAGTCTTCACATTTCTGAGACAGTGTCAGAATTTTCCCAGGGTTTAAACATATTCATGTGCCCAGTTATATAAATTTAAGTATAAAACCATTCACTGGATTTGAGGTGACACCCCCGTCTTTTGTGGAAAGCAGAATTAAGTCCAGTCCTATCTTGAGAAAGGGAAGAACATTGATGGTACTTATGCAACTGGAATTGTTATTTTTAAAAAAGATCATATTCACTTTTCTACAAGTCACTTTTACTTAAATCAGGACCATCCAACAAAAACATTGCTAGCCATTCATGATCTGAATTTTGGTGTATGAATTAAGTTATGGTACACATTAAAAGCCAAGAAACATTTGTAATAAATAAAGCAGTGAAACTACTCATTAGTAGCCTTTTTAAGATAAGCTATTAGGTCTGCCCTTTCTCTCTTCTTAATTCCAGCAAAGATCATTTTTGTTCCAGGGATGTACTTTTTGGGATTCTCCAAATACTCCATCAGGGTATCTTCTCCCCAGGTGATGCCTTTGTTCTTGTTGGCATCCATGTATGAGAATCCAGCGACCTGACCCATTTTCCTCCCAAACAGATCATGGAGATTTGGTCCAGTCTTATGCTTGCCTCCCTTTTCCACAGTGTGGCACTGGGCACACTTCTGAACAAAAATCTTCTTGCCTTTCTCAACATCACCCATTTTCGCTCCCAGGTGATCAATACCACAGGCAGTCACACTCGAAGACGAACGTCCTGCTCTCTAGTCAATCTTATTTCTTAAGTAAATTTCTTGTGCATTTTTATTTTATTTTTTGAATTTATAGTTCTTTTCCATTTTATATTATAAGCATTTATATTAACTTTCCATGTGAAGTTAGAATTCTGAATTTTGTCCTTCCTAAATGTTTTAAGTTCTAGACCTTAGGAATTTAAAACAGGAGTATATATGGGGATTAGGGCCCTTAGGAAAGATAAGTGAGAAAAACAAGGAAATAAGGTAGAATCTAATGCAGTATAGCTGCTGTCCTTAGAAGAGATGAGGTCACAGATGTGTATAGCAGAAAGACACATGAAGATGCAAACATCTTTCTGTGAGCCAGAGAGAAAGCCCCGTATAAGACAGTATTCTGCCCACACCACCTGGGCTTTGGCTTTGTAAATTACGAGAAGTATATGTTTTGGGGGCCCTGGCAAACTGTAAGAAATCTTAGTTTTCTGTCATACTTGCTGCAGTCTTTTTTTTTTTTTATAAAAAAAACAAAAACAAAACAGGATCTTTGTGTATCCCAGGCTGGCCTCTGGAACTTGCTCTGTAGTGCTTACCTGACTTCCAGCCCTTGCCTCCCAAGTACTGAGATTATAGATGTGCTACTACCATGCTCAGCTCCAGCAAATATTTTTTGAATAGTATGTTACTTTCACTTTTAGGTATATTGTTGGCTTTGTAAGGTACAGCATGTTTTTCTGTGGTCTTCAAACTTAGGAAAATCTTACTTTTTAAAGTTATATGTATTTATTTAAAAATTTCTCTTTAAGTACCAGGAGCATTCTATATTAAAACAAAAATTAAAAAATTCTCTTTTTTGAAAGCCTTGCGGAATATTAGTTTAAGATGTGTTATTTGTTTATGCTGTGGAATATTTGTTTAATAATGCAATAATGTGGGCTGGAGAGATGGCTCAGTGGTTAAGAGCACTGACTGTTCTTCCTGGAGGACCTGAGTTCAGTTTCCAGGATCCACATGGCAGCTAACAACTGTCTGTAATTTCAAGATCTGACACCCTTACACAGTAAGGCAAAAACCCTTACACATGCAGGCAAAACAATGATTCACATAAAATAATAAATATTTAAAAAAAGAAAAGAAAACTTAAAAAAAAAAAGATGCAAAAATGTGTTGCATTTGTTTAACTCTGAAAAGCTGTGTTATTTTCCCTGCTTCAAAAACAGGGTAAAGAAAAGATAGGCAGAGTTGGCATGCAGAGAAGTTAGATAGGAGGGGAAATCTAGGGAAGAGAAGGAGGAAGGGAGATGCCAGGGGCCAGCCACTGTGCCACACAGCCACATGGGCAGACCCAGAGGAAGAAGGAAAGAAAGACATACAGAATAGAGAAATGTTAAAAAGCCCAGAGGCAGGAGGTAGATGGGGTAATTTTTTAAAAATTAAATTTTTTTAATTTAAATTTATTTTTAAAAAGCTAGCTAGAAACAAGCCAGGCTAAGATGGAGCATTCATAAGTTTCCAGAGTCTTTATTTGTGAGCTGACTAGCAGGCCCTAAAATAGTAAAACAAAACAAAACACCCAGCTACAAACCCTGAAGCTTCTGTTCATCATATTTCAAAATTAAGGACCCTATAATAATGCAGTAACTGAGAATAGCTAATCTCCTTCTATCCTCACCTATTCTATTTTGAACTTAATTTTTCCCCCCTCTACACCATCACTTTCCTATCTGTGAAGAAATTGTGAGGGCATTTTGCACATATGCAACTGCAAGAATGGTAAACTTGCCAGCTTGTTCTTAGGGTCTGTTCTTTTCACAGTGATCGATACCAAGATCACCTAGAATATTACATCTCTGGCATCATAATGTAGAAAATGAATAACACTTTGGAGACCTTTTTAAGTTGTTAGTATTAAAGAATTTACTTTTTCTTTAATCCATTTCAGTTATTCCCAATATATGGGAAAGTTTTATTCATTTTTTGACTAGAAATCAATTTTCATATTTCAGACCTAAATTAGAAGCACATGTAAGTAACCTCCATAGTAACCTGCATAGGTGGCCTGCAAACCAGTGCTCTCAGTAACCATATCCAGAGGAGCTTTTACAACAGCAAACTGCTGGGCCACCAAGAGGTGAGGGGCCAGAGTTGCAGAGAAAAGACATGTAGGAGCAAGCATTCTTCTCCACATCTTATACTCAAGGAAAACTTGTTTACTTGCAGCATGGATAGAATCAGAGGGCCAAGGCTTACTCTGAAGAGTACTGTAGTTGAAGGATAGAAAAGACAGCTTCACAAGTCATCTTGATGTAGTTGTTGAATTCAGGAGAACTAGGAGGGATACTTAACTAAGCTAAGCAGAGAGTTTGCCATGGAACTTTGTATAAGACAGAATTTGTACAAATATCACAGACTTACTTATAAATAAAACAGATTTATTATCATGGGTACTAGAACTTTTAATAACAAGCTTTCAGTTGAAGCCTTAGAGTTGAGCACAAAATCCAGCAAGTGATTGAGTCTTCACAGAGAACCAGCTAAACCTGCATTGCACACTGTGTTGTTGCCAGAGAGAAAGTTGACCTCACTAAAGAGGAAATGCCATAGTCTGCAAAGATCACAGGAGCCACTAAAGGACAGGCCTGAATGCATGGCCAGATCAAAGGAAAACATCTTAAAAAAAAAAAAAAAAGAACCTCAATGATGATTTTTTTTTTTTTTTGGCGTTTCCCATCTTTATTTGACACTCAGCAGGTTAGTTCTCATCCACATTGACGGTCTGTAGATTTTTGAATGTGGTAACCGGCACGTAAGTTAGTTACCAATGTGTAGAGCTTGTTTGGGGAGTCTTCATCCTCATTACGTTTTCTGGACAAACGCACACGGATACGGTATGGGACATTCCTTATTCCCTTGGCCCAGACAGCTTTATTGAGCCTGGTATTGATGCGCACATCTGGAGTCCCCATCTCCTTCATGGCAAACTTCCGAATTTCTTTGAGTGCCCTAGGGGCACGTTTCTTGAAGCCCACACCATGGATGCGCTTGTGAATGTTGATGGTGTATTCCCGAGTCACCACCTCGTTGATGGCAGAACGGCTCTTCTTCTTCTCGCCACCCTTCTTCGCGGGAGCCATTCTGCAGGACCCGAGTTGGAAAAGACAGGCGCGATGGATTCGATGATCTTATCCATACCAGTGGCACCCTCTTTGAATAACCATGTAACTTGCAAGGAAATGGAGAAAAATGGGAGAAAAGCTTTCTTTTTTCCTTTTTTTTTTTTTTTTTTTAAACTGGAGTATTGGGAAGTTTTTTGTTTGTTTGTTTGTTTTTTAAATCACATGGCAATTTAAGAAGAGAAAAATACATTATCTAAAGATTAAAATCCCTAGATATGTACAGTATAGTGTTTCTTAACCTTCCTAATATTACGACCCATTAACAGTTCTTCATAGTTGTAGTGACCCCAACCATAAAATTATTTTCTTTGTTACTTCATAACTGAAATTTGCTACTATTTTGAGTCATAATGTAAATATCTGACATTCGGGTAGTCTTAGACAACCCCTGTGAAAGGGTCATTTGACTCTCAAAGGGGTTGTGACCCACAATTTAGAAGCACTGGTATAATAGAAGATAAACACATATATAGTAGAAGATGGAGTCAATGGAAAACATTTCAACAATTGAAATAAGAGAAAGTGTAAAAGGTAAAAAAGATAATTTATTAAAGGTATGACATGCATATTTCTGAGTTGCCAAAAGAATAGTATTGGACACAAGTGACTTAAAGAGATAATATGTGGAATGTCAAAACAACAACAAACTAATAAAATACTCAACACTAGATTGTCATAAAGTTTTTTGTTTTTGTTATAACCCCCCCAACACACACATACACACACACAGTTTCTCTATGTGTTCTGAAATTAAAGGCATGTGACATAACATTCGTCATTGTTGTTGTTTGTTTGTATGGTTTTTTTTGTTTGTTTGTTTCTGCTTTTCATGTGCACTGGTGTTTTGCCTATATGTCTGTATGAGAATTTTAGAACTGGAGTTACAGACAGTTGTGAGCTGCCATGTGGGTGCTGAGAATGGAACCCAGGCTTCTGAAAGAATAGCCAGTGCTCTTAACCATCTCTCCTGCATGTGAAGTTTTATTATCTTAAGCAAGAATGTCACAACTTATCTTAACAAAGGAAACCGCAGCTGAACAAATCAAGTAAGACTGCTGAAGACCAGTCATGAGAAAGAGAATCTTTGAAAGAGTCTGAGGGAAAAAAAAAACAAAAAACATGCTTCTATAGAGGAGACAGGAAGACTTTTGGTATGCTTAACAACCATGTGGCATGAAACTTTAGGAAGAAAATAGCAGGTAAACTAAAATTCAATATATTCACTGAAATTGTCATCAAAAATGAAAATAAAATCATTTCCAGACAAATACAAACATGGACAATTGTTAGCTACTGACCTAGGCAAAAATCTAGTCTCAAAACAATAGCAGATGATGTCAGCACTAACAATAAGCTTTTGTCCAATGAGAAAAAAGTGTGACATTAAGGAAGAACAATGAAGGGTCAGGATAGGTGTGAATGTAAATTATTATTGACTATGTATGGCTTGAGGATAATTTCTACTTAGTTACCGGTAGTGATAGCTTATCACATAATCTATCAAGAGATAGCTTATGCATCTTGAAATATATAAAAAAAAAAACTTTATATGGGGACATGAAGGGTAAAAGTAAATTAAGTCAGAGTACCATGAGCTTCCAATTGAAGACATAGTGAAGAAATCATGCCTTAATCAGTAGCGCTTGGAAACACCGTGGTAACCAGTGAAGAGTGGTGAATGAGATAGTAACATGGAGAAACAGTCATTTAAAAAGGGGAAGGAGAGTTAAATCTAAAATTATGGTTAAGATGATAGACATAATGCAGAACATTTTTATTACAGAATTATAGTTTTTTTCAATTTTATTACAGAATTTATTAAAGAAAAACGCCCTATTTTGAGCCTAAAATTGTGCATATAAATATATAAATCTAAACTTACATGCAAGGTATTTTTGTGTTTCTTCTAACAGCTTCTTTGTGATATTGGCCATAGTGAAGAAAAACTGGGCTTTAATTATGAAGACATCATAATTTGGTAAGTATAGTTCATTCCTACTTCTCTTAGGAATTTTTATTGTAGCAATTTAAGTTAAAGGCAGGGCAATAGCACCACATGCTTAATTATGTAGAAACAGTGGTTGACCAGAACTAAAATTCAGTTCTTTGTTGTATCATGAGCCTTAGTTGAGCTTTTGTGATTGCTGGATACAAAGAATTAAAGTTACTGTTTACAATACCTGGACTTCTTCAAAGGTTAAACTTCAATATTAAATTTGCAGGCTGAATTTAATCTCACTCCTCCCAGGAATCATACAGACTCTAGATTTTGCCTAAGACAGTGTATACCTATTACAGATTTGTTATATGCTAATAGTTATTGATCAGACAGTTTGATTACTAGTTTCTGATGTTCTTAAGAGTTAAGATTACTAGTGATGTTGGTTTGCTATTGTTAATGATATTAACAATCGTTAACTGCTTTCAACTAATCATTCTTTGCGACTTGTGGAAGCACAGATAAAAATAAAAGATTCCTTGTAGAAACGTATCTAAAGATACTTTGAGAAGATTCTAAAGATTTCTCCTTGCAGTTACGCAGTAACTAGAACATGGTTAAAACTCAATATTAGCTGCATTAATGAGACTGTTTGGAGTGAGCACAGCTTAACATCACCAAATTAAATTCTTTACTTTTTTGAGTAGTTTGTTTTTAATAGAATTAATTAATCATGCATAACTGAAAGTTTTGGGGGAAAAAATCTGAAATGCTCCAAAGTCCAAGACTTGGTTAGTTGTCTTAAGTGATCAAAAAGTTTGGCATTGTAGATTCATCAGATTAGAGATACTCAGTTTGGCATAGCCTTGAAAGTAGTCCCAGTTTAAAATTACCAGGAACGAGAAGTCTTTCTCATCCCACGCATTTCAGATGAGGGATAGGTAGGTAAACTATACTGAAATTTTGTATGGCTTTGAAACAATAATAAAACTTTTTTGTTTGTTTTCATGCAGTTTGCGTTTAGCTCTATTAAATGAAGCAAAAGAAGTGAGAGCAGCAGGCTTGCGAGCACTGCGCTATCTCATCCAGGATTCCAGTATTCTGCAGAAGGTGCTAAAATTGAAAGTGGACTATTTAATAGCTAGGTAATTTTCCTAGAGTTGCTTATAGTTTCTATGTTTTTAAAGTTTTGTGTTGAGTTTTAGCATAGTATCATCTCTGTGCAGGTTTCTGGTGTAAAGCTTGATAATCTTTGCAAACATAAATCTTCATATACTTCTAAGCAACTGTAAAATAGTTTTCTCTTTGTAGTTTGCCTGTCCTTGCATTTCACATAATATATTAATATATATAATCAATATGCCTAAATATGCATCAGTTATTCTTTGCTCATCTACAAGTTTCTTTCATGTTGGTACACTTTTGTCTTAATTTTATTTTTGCAATGTAGTAATTTGTTTTAAGATTAAAACACAATATAACATGTTCATTCAGGATAGTTTTCAGTACGGAGTCATTTTGAAAGGAGCTGCCCTGGAATTTTTGTGCAACTCTGTGAGGCTCTCATTTTTTTTCAAGCGTGTATACAAATAGGAATGTTGGCCTTGACTGGTTTGAGAACTTTATTTGTATGTACTAGATGTGGGTTGTTGTTCTTACTATTTCTTTTAATGTTGTAGGTTTGTTTTTGTTGTTTTATTTTGTTTTGTTTTTGATGGGATCTCACTACATATTCCACACTGGCTTCAAATTTAGGATTCCCCTGTCTCAACCTCTTGAGTGCTAGAGTTTCAGACATGCACCAACAAATGTCACTTAGATTTTATAATGGTATCAATGATTAATATCATTAATCTTTTTCTTTACTGTTTTTAGCTGCTAATATATAGAAAAGTAGAGCATATTGTCTTCTTCCATAGCAGTCTTGGTAAATTCACTTTACATATAGTTTTACTAGTTTGTAAATTATTTTATCCTATGTACATAAGCATTAATGGCAAATGATAACTTCTACATCTTCCAGTACTTTTAACCTCCTCAATCTTGCGTCACTGTATTGCTGAGAACTTTACTGAATTGAAATGTTCTTGAGTTCAGGTGGGCCGTACTAAGCACTCCATTGTAGCTTTCTGTAGTTGTTTGGCAAATTATCTGTTTCTCACTTGTATTGTTGTAGTAAGTACCCCTTATTCATGATAACTTGTTGTTTTTATATAAACTGAAGGCATTGGCCTTTATTTTTCAGTTCTATTGAAAAACCTCAGTTATTGCCCTCTATTTTTTGGACAATATTTTGTAGATTTTGTGACTTGTGTTATTTTCCCAACATGGTAAGAATAAACCAGTGAATTTTAGAGGGTTGAATTATTTTATTTTATCTTAATTTATTTTATTTTAAATTGTGGATTACTTTGTTTAATGCATGTAGCACTATGTTGTATAGGCTATCTGTCTATTTGGAACTCACAAAGGCTTGGTTTTCAGCTTAGCCTTCGGTAATTTTGGGATGGCCTGTCTTAACACTGCTTTTTTCTGAGTACTGATGTAGCAGCAGCCTATCTCTTGCTGCAGGTTTCCCTGTCATGTCTTTTCTCAGTGTTTATATATTCTGGCTTGTTAACTTGCTGGATGTGCTGTTTTGTCACATCTGTTCTTTGTATTTTTCTTTTTTTGTTCTCTTTTGTGATTTCAAGTCCAGGTCTCAAGTAGCTCAGGGTAGGCTTGATTCCTTGTCCTCCTCCTGCTTACCTTCTAAGGCCTGGGCTTGCAGATAACCACCACACACAGCTGGCTTTGTATTTTTCATCTATGTTTGGTTAGTTGGCTTGCTTGTATTGACCAAGGTCGTTTTTCTAGAATCTCAGTTCTGGTCTTCTTTTTGTAGTAGTTGCTCTGGAGATTGTTTTTTATACCTACTGTGTTCAAGTCTGCCATTCTTACTACTAGGAGAGCAATACTCCTTTCTGGTTTTTGTTTGTTGTTACCACTTAATACCTTATACACTTATTAGTTCTACCAGGAGTTAGTTGATTGTGAGGATTTTGCCTGCATGTATGTATGTGTAACACGTACCTGCCTGGTCCAGCAGAAGTCAGAAGAAGGCATCAGAACCTCTAGAACTGGAATTACTGATGGTTCTGATGTACCATGTGGGTGCTGGCAACTGAACCTGTGTAGAATTCCAATTGTTTTGAAAGAGTCTCAAAGCCAGGTATCAGGAAAAGATCAGAGAGAGGAAACACCACAGTCAAATCTCACCCAGCAGTCTTCCAGCTTCCTTAGCCTCGCTCCAGATTGTTTCTCCTTGCTGCTGTTTGCCTCCTTAAATACCCTTCTCACTAGCCTTATCCCATCCAGGTTAGGATTAAAGGTGTGAGCTACTCTATTTGGTAGTTAGCCTTGAACTCCCAGAAACACAGAAAGATCTCAGTCTCTGGAGTTACGGGATTAAGGGCATAGATCACCACTCCTAGCTTTCCCTGTGCTGGGATTAAAGATGTGTGCTATGAAATATGGAAGCCTAGCTGTTTGACCTTGTACTCAAAAATTAAGAAATTCCTGAGCTATGTCTGCCTAGTTTTGACTGTGTGTTGATCTCTTGATATTCTAGGTTTTATTAAATATGTAACATGTCACCACAAACCTGGGTACTCTGCAAGATCTCTTAACCACTGAGCCATCTCTTCAGCCCCATCTACTAGTTATTTTTCAATCTGTGTACATTGGTGTCTTCTGTTTGTTTCTTAGTGCCAGTCTCTTCTTTCTGCTACTTTTACTCTCATCACTTTGTGGTGGTTGTAAGGGTTTTATGTGTTACATTCTACCTTTCCAGAGCACTCTGTCTGCACTATGTTGAAACTTCTTAATATCACCCATTATTGTACATTTGTCTGGCACCCTTACTGCATTTTTCAATCTTTGCTACTTTTTGTTTTTTTATTTTCATAGTTCAGGGCTTACTTTTTACTCACTTTTATTCCAGTCTATCCTGTCAGTAAGTTTTATTTCAGTTTATGACTTATTTTACTTTTAAAAAATTTGTTTCTGCTTTATTTCCTTATTTTATTTTGATGGACATACCAACCATAGTTTTTGAAGTCTGACAACTCTTAAATGTAAACCTCTTATTTTCTTTCCTGTTTTTATTTTCTTTTGATTTGGAGTTCTTTGGACTTTTGTTTGGGTATTTATTTTAAAGCATGGCTCATAACCAACTATGTGCAAACATTAGTATTTAAAGCCAGCACTGGATCATGTTATCATTTTCTTTTGAAGAGAGTTTTATTCTAGAGTCTTACCTTATTGCATTGAGTATATTAAACTAGTTTAGGTTTTACTAATATCCAAAGAGGTATCAGATTAAGAGTCTGAAGATAAAAGTGCAGGCATTAAACAAAGCTCCTAGGCTAGCCCCAGCCCGAGAATCTTTCTTAGTCAGTTATGTATTTACTGGCATCTCTGCTCTGTGTTTATGCTTCTCAGAGTAGGTTTTTACTTGGCTTCTTGGTGCCTAATCCTACCCTTGCATGACAGAGAACCTGACAGGGTATTTTGGTGAGAACATTACATGCAGAGTTTTAAACTCATATTCCTTTACTTTTCTCCTTAGGTCCCTATCTGCCCTCAAGTTCAGTCTCCCTTTCCAGTACACTAGAACTCTCACTGACCTATAGCTGGGGCTGACAGATGTTTTCAGTAGAAAAGGCCTCACCGAGTATAGAGCTCCTTATGCTTGTCTTTTCAGGGTTATTTTCCATTTCCCTTCTAGTAGTAGTTCTCCTATGTAAGTTTTTCAGTCTTTATAGTTGGTTTTAGCAGGAGGATTGGATATGATCTGGGCTTCATGGTATTAGCCAAAAGTGTAAATCTCATCTGTGTGAGAGAGAAAGTAAGTATGTGTGTGTGTGAGAGAGAGAGACAGAGAGAGAGTATTGCTGGACTTGAACAAGTAGCCATTCTAGATTTCCCTCACTTACTTTTTAATTACATTTAGACAAAACACAAATGCTTTTGAAAAGTAACTTACCTATGTATAAAATTTTGGTTAAAACATTGAACTGCCTAACATAAATATTTGAGAATAATTTTGTTGTTATATAAAACACTCTTTCAAATTTTTTAATTTATTACATTTTACAACGAGATGTCAACTAAGTAATAAAAATTCTGAATTCAAATTACTTAGTAAAATAGAATCCCCCCCTTTTTTTTTTTTTTTTTTTTTTTTTTTGAGACAGAGTCTCACTATATAGCTCTGGATGTCCTGGAAATCACTTTGTAGACCAGGTTGGCCTTGAACTCACAAGAGATCTACCTCTCTGTTTCCTAAATGCTGAGATTAAAGGTGCATCACTGTGCCCAGCTAAAATTGGATTTTTACATTGAATAAGGCAGTTATTATAGACACAGTTTAAACCTTGATTAAAATAGCAAACTAAAACAAGCTAAAATATTTCCCTATATAATTTATATACATTGCTATTGCTGTGGTTTTTTTTTTTGTTTTTTTTTGTTGTTGTTGTTGTTTTTTGTTTTTTTTTAAAGCAGATAGGTAAAAATTTTCAGTATGTCTCTGGTACTTTGCTGTGTTTGTATGCTGTGATTCTTTATAAATGTATCACATTTTTCCCTTGATATGATGTTTCTTTTAACATTTATTACTAGAGATATATAATTGAAGATTTGTTACTGGGAAAGCATGTACTACAGTTTTTTGAAGTTTTAATTTACTGTATTGGATTATGACAATAAATCTGACCTAAATAGTCTGTAAGGTATTGTTGTCTAGGATTTCTCAGTGACTAATGTTTTGTATTACTTAGGTGCATTGACATCCAGCAGAGCAATGAGGTGGAGAGGACCCAAGCCCTTCGCTTAGTCAGAAAGGTATGCACCGTGTGTGAGAGCATAAAGGCGAATGAGTTCTTTGCAGTTAAATACTTCCATATTTAGATGATTGGAGAATATTTTTATTGAAATTTGAAGAATAAATTTTTATTAAACATTTTAGTTTTGTTAGGAAGTTTTATGAAGTCAGTGTATCTGCTAAACATCATGATAGCATGAATATTTCTGTAATTAGTCTATATGATTGAAGATAGCTTCTCAGAAAATGATGATGGTGAAGAATATTTTTATCTGTAGTGGACATGCTAATGTAATTACTGCTTTGTTATTAGAGAAAGGATAATTTTCTCTAACCATCTTCATCATCCCTTAATGTGTAGCTCTTCCTAGCTACTAGTATCACAATATCAAATATCACAATATCAAATATCACAAACAGGAGCTCACTGCTTTCAGGATTAAATTTGTACACAGCCATAGGAACTTGGGATAAATAATTGGGTCATATAGATTTACTCTATAAAATGCCACAGTTTAATCTGAGGAAAGGATTTGATTAAAAGCAATCCACAAAGCTTCTGGGATTCCTTCACAGATTTCACTTTCAGTTGTTGATGATGTGATGTCCTCATGACCAACCAGAAAAGTGAAGAGAAAGTAAAAATTTTCAGTATGTCTCTGGTACTTTGCTCTGTTTGTATGTTGTGATTCTTTATAAAATGTATCACCTTTTTTCCTTGACATTTTAACTGATATTTTTGGTAACATTTATCACTATAGATTTGCTGTTACTGAAAAGGCATGTACTATAGTTTTTTTGAAGTTTTAATTCACTATATTGGATTATGACTATAAGTCTGCTAATCTGTAAGGGACTGTTGTTTGGGACACATCCTAAGACAAGTGTCACATCTTTCACTTTGAGGGAAACTAATTCATAGAACTATTGAAGTATATGTTCGTGAATGTGAAAATATCTAATAATGATATTATTAATGGTATTTTGAAGCTTCGTCTTGCTGTGTGGCTCTAGCTGGGTGACATACATGTTGTAGCTCAGGTTGGCCTTAAACTCTTGATCCCCCTGTCTCAGCCTTGCTAATGCTAGAATTGCAGTGTGTAGCCCTACATTCTGCTTAGAATTATTTAATAGTGCAATTTATTAGCTCTTTCTTTTTTTCTTTGTCTTTAAACTCATGTTATAGATGGTGGACTGCAGACTTAGTATACTGACTATTTTCTCCTTTCCCTGTTTTTTCACCATAGTAAGGAATGGATGGGTTTCTTTAAAGATTGAAATTCTAATAAAAGTGATATTAGAGAATCTTTGTTAGGGTGTCTGTTACTGTGAAAAGATGCTATGAGCAACTCTTAAAAGGGAGAAAAACATTTAATTGGGTGGTTTACAGTTTCAGAATTATAGTCCATTATCATAGCAGAACTTCACAGAATGCAGGCAGTCATGGTGCTGAAGAAGGGACTGAGAATTCTGCATTTTGATTCGCAGGCAACAAGAAGTAAACTCAACAGGAAGCGAACTGTGTCACTGGGTATATCTTGAACATAGAAGACCCCAAAGCCCACCTACTCCAACAAAGCCACCTCTCCTAATAGTGCCACTCCTTATGGGGACTATTTTCTTTCAAACTACCACAATGATAGGCTTTGAACTGTTAGGTCATTTGTTTATGTATATATAAATAAGTATGTCATGTGCAATGTGTAATGATGGGGGAACTGTTAAGAAAGGGTTTCACTCTGATGTTTTTGGTTGTGAGCCTAGCCTTTAACAGCTGATTCTCCTCTCCAGGCCAGGTTTTACTCTATAAGCTTGACTGTGCTTAAATTCCTGGAGATCCTCTAGCTAGCTTTTAAGTGTTAGGATTATAGTTGTGAGCCATCATGGCTATCATGTACACGTTAAAATTTAATATATAATAGAGTTCCATAAAATTAAACTTTTAAAAATAATTTAATGCCAACATAACACAGAGACAATTGAATTTTATTGTCTCTTGAGATGCATGATTATTAATGTACATTTTTTACTGAATAAGCCATTTCTTTAGTTTTCCCTAAAATTATTTTTTTAAATTTATTGCATTGATTGTGTGTGTGTGTGTGTGAGAGAGAGAGAGAGAGAGAGAGAGAGAGAGAGAGAGAGAGAGAGA